>MIQA02002929.1:0-30984 GCA_001887855.2 Sclerospora graminicola | reverse complement strand
CGTGAAACAAAAGTTAAAAATTGAGTCTTCTCGGCCCACTAGGCCGATTAGCTACTGTTAATATTGTATCAGAAAGTAGAGGAAAAGACTCAGGTATGTGAAATTAATCGCGATCGAGACCGTTCACCGCTTACATACAATGGCCTGTTTGCTCCGTCATAAATGATGAAACAAAAACCATACAATTATTAAGTCAAATAATGATTATTCTTTTTGAGTGGATGGTCACTTTTATTGTTTATGTATTCATTCGCCTGGTCTCGGTGACCCCGAGAACCGGCGCATTCGGCTCAAGCGACAATGGGATGTCTACTAAAGCACGGTCCACTGCTACTTATATGCTAGCTGCTTCCTTACGTTTCTTCCCATTTTTTACTGTCACGTTACTTCGAAGTTAGTATGTTACCTAACCCAGCATACAAACATCGATACGCAAAACTTTGTTGTTGCTGAGCTTAAAGAGTATAAAACCCTATAGAAAGCTTAAGGTAACTTGTTACATTATGTACAGTATGTACTCTCACTTCCGACACCCAGAGAAAAGCATACCTTTCAGCCGTTGATACAATTGAAAAAATCAAATTCCGAAGGTATTTTTTTTCCTTTAAGAAATTGAATCGGCGCCAAATTTGAGCACGGCCAGAATGGGGCTGTGGATCCATCCCAATCAGAAATGTCTTAATGTGTGGGGATCGCTGTATCTTTCGCACCATTTATTTTAACGTACGGTAAAGTCATACTTCTCCACGTGACAGTTTCTATAAGTAAATGCAACCATAAGCATTTCTCGTCAGCAAACCAAAAATTTCGCCGTATCGACTTAGACCTTTGCCCCAACGGCATGACTTATTCATAACCACCTTCCATCAAGACACAACAAAGGTACCTAAGCCATGGGGTGTGGTGGCCATCAAGGCAAGATCAACGACTGGTGGTATGCGGCGTGATTCTGACGATCACGGGCTCTATTTGCACCAATACGGGCGTGAATCTGCAAAAATTTTCATTTATGCGGGAAGCAAAGGGTCGCAGCATTGGCACCAAGCGCTGATACTTTTGCCAGCCCCTTTGGGTCATTGGCCTGCTACATGTAGCGGGCGGCAGCGTGCTCGACTTTACGGCGCTGAGTTTCCTCCCCCAGTCCCTCGCGAGCCCCGTGGGTGGCTCGACAATGGTTGCGAACGTTGTCTTTGCGTCCCTCTTTCTCAAAGAAAAATTCACAAAGTCGGACGCAATTGGTACGGCCCTTATCATAATAGGAATCCTCGTCGTGGCCACGTTTGCCGAAAAGGAAACGCCATGTTATACAGTCGATGTACTCGTGGCCTTGTACCGGGAACCGCTCTTTGTCTTGTATGCGGTGCTTGTAGGGATCTCTGGGCTCACGCTCTTCGGGTTGACACGAAAGATGGAGTGTGTCCTTAAAGAAAAGGGACGACATTCTCCCTAGTATCAACGCTTTGCGAGACTGCATCCTGTCACGTATCTGTCTTTATCCGGTATCTTTGGTGCCCAATCCGTGCTCTTTGCCAAATCAACGGCCGAGCTCATCAAGACAACACTCGAAGGAGAATTTCAATTTAAACCTTTTGGTGCCTATGCTATCACGTGCAGTATGCTCGCGATGTCTTTTTACAAATTTACTGGCTCGCGCATGGCCTTCAGAAATTTGATGCCGTCTTTGTCGTGCCCGTTTTCCAGTGTTTCATTATCTCGGTCTCGATCTTTGGGGGTGCTGTTTCATGCAACAGCCCTTCGAGAGCACAATGTGCCTCAGATATCCACAAAGAAACATACCCAGTTAATCGAGTCAATCGCTTGTACGAGGCTGCCTGCTCCTGCCCAAACGCAAAGAGCTCGAGCGCATTTTTCTCACAGAAATCCCATTGATCCTGCGTCATTCGTCCGCTACGCACCACTCCGAGACCAGAAATGAGCTCGTCGTGCTCGTCCTTGGTCGTGGGCGTCACGAGGTTCTCGGGCAGCTTCTGATGTCGTTTGTATCCATCTGGCAGCAAATGACCACAAAAGTCGCGTACACCGTTCTTATGGTTGCTGCCGACGATAGCGAGAGAAGTTACGATTCGAATACCTAAGTGCTACATTAATGCATTACCTATACATCCATGTCTCTAAGGTACATGTATGCTTTCCCGGCTCTTGCTGCAGAGTCATACTTCCAATCTAAACACAGTCAAATCCTATGTCGCGTATAACTTCCGTGGCCTAGCCGCCCTTGTCAGAAACAGCCGTATTACCGGGAGAAATTGAGCGAGTTTGACGCCTCCACGCGAGACGTTAGCTTACGAGGAGTTCGTATACTGTACTGTATTATTACGAGCATTAAATTTTGAGAACATAATAATGGATACCCTTGAATAATCAATACTAAGTAAGAATACATTTTTTTACCGGGTGTCGGAAGTGAGAGTACATACTAACAAAAACCATACAATTTTTAAGTCAAATAATGAATGTATTCTTTTTTAGAGTGATGGTCACTATTTATTGTTTAGTATTCAATTCGCCGTGGTCTCTTGACCCCCGAAGAACGCGGGCGCATTCGCTCAAGCGACAACTGGTGATGGCTACTAAGAGCACGGTCCACTGCTACTGTAATATGCTTAGCTGCTTCCTTACGTTTACTCCCATTTTTTACTGTACTGTACTTCGAAGTAGTATTTACCTAACCCAGGGTCCATACAAACATCGGTACTGCAAAAACTTTGTTGTTGCTGAGCTTAAAGAGTATAAAACCCTATAGAAAGCTTAAGGTATTACAATTCTTTTGTTTTTGGCCAAAAACAACCCCCACCTTCCCATGATCTACGCACCCTTAATTCTAGTTACAGTGCTTGTCGCAGCACGCTCTAGTGCTGAGTGGATCCCAGACGTAAGAGAAATACCTGATTTTGGTGTGGATCAACGCTCTTTACCTGACGGTAAACGAAGGCCTCGAGTACACGATAAAAGGTCGGATGAGGAAAGAGGAGGACCACCGCCACACCTCGATCCCGAATTCTTGGCGTCATGGATGAGAAAAGGAAAGAGCAGTGCCGATCCTCTACCTCCCATTCTTGAATCATCCATACCGTCATTGATGAAAGGAAAGAGCGTTCTACATGTACCTTCAAATGTGCCAAACAAGGATGTGTCCCACCTCAAAAGCAACTTAGCATTCACACAAAGGATGGAAGACTTAGATATTAACATCGATGATGTTGCAGCTGCTGTGAAAACGCTACGAACAATACGAAGGCTTCCAGACTACAACGATTGCAGTCTCACTTTGATGGCTATCGGGAACGAATACTTCAAAAAAGTCGAAAGTCTGGGCATCAAATTGAAGGCGATACATCCAAATACACTCAAAACAGTCATGGGCGAGTATGTAATTTCCGGCAAATTCAAACGTTGGATGGCTGGCCGTAAGGGTTTTCGTGTCTCATTTCAAAAAGTGTATGGAAAGATGCACTGGTTAGAGAAGACGGGAGACTTTAAGATGATTGATAAGGACGACCTGGCTGATATGGCTTTTGGGAGCGAGTTCTTTAAAATCAACAAACTCGAACTTGCCTTGCCCTCGCCGGTCCAGGGTGGAGATAAAATTGAGACCCTTGACCAGCTCAAACATCAGATAGAACTACTGGCCAAGCAACACGACGATGACCCCAAAGTTATAGATAAGCTGCGAGCTCTTGCCGAGGACCCAGGTTCCATCGGCAAATCCAAAAAAGAGATACTAAGAAGAGCAAAAGACGCCGTTTTGGATGACGAGGTAGATTCTCTCAAAAGCAACAAGGTGTTCATACAACGGATGGAAGAGTTAGAGATCAACATTGATGGGGATGTTAAAGCTGCTGTGCAAAGATTGCGGATACAACCAGGGCTTTTAAAATACGATGATTACAGTCTCTATTGGATGGCTCTCGGGAGCGTATATTTCAAAGAAGTCGAACGTCACGTCGGCAACATCGAGTCGATAAATATACATCAATTGGAGTGGGACTTGGGCTCATATGTGTTTCACGGTGAATTTAAACGTTGGACGGATGAGCGTAAGCAGTCTCTTTTCAGAATATCGGAAAATTTTTATGGGAAGATGCGCTGGTTAAAACGTCATGAACACCTGAAGTTGAAGGATGAAGAGCTCTGGAATATGGCTTTTGGGAGCGAATTCTTTAAAATCAGCGAAATCGAAATACCATCGCCCTTGCCGATCCAGGATGGAGATAAAATCGAGACACTTGACCAGCCCAACCGTCTGATAAACCAACTACCCAAGGAAGGTAACGGTGATCCCAACAATAGGCAAAAGCTGAAAAAATTTTTGGAAGAGGACCCCAAAAAATTAACTGGCCTAACTGCAGAACAACTGAAGAGAAAAGCACTCCACGCGGCACTCGGTGACGCTTTGGATAAAGAAACAAAAAAAAGCAAAAATCACGTGAATGAAAATGTTTGAATTTGGAAGACTAATCTTGAGTCTTCCAAATGCAAACATTTCATCCAACAAGTTTTCGGCGCTATCTTTCAGCTGCTTGTTGGTTACATTAACATGGACGTCATGATGTTAGGTAAACACGAGGTACCAGCGGTGCATTATTCAAACAAGCATTCGTATCGATATATATATATGTAAATAGATTGAAGCTCTTGAACCATTGGGTTATCCTTCATTATAATGAGCATGAGCTCAAAATTTCCACAGTATCCGAGAACGTTCGATCGAAACTAATTTAGAGACACCGAGTGTTAGACCTTACAGTAAGTACTCTCACTTCGGACACCTGCCATACGTATAAGAAATGAATTGTCAATGGATACAGCTTTACTACGGGCGTTTGTCCACACAAATAGGATACCAGGGAACCCACTAGGTGCACACCTACGTGCTAGGAAAAACAAACTGTGTGGCCATATGAGAAGCGGTTTGGCTGTCCTTTAGAGGATTGTGGTTCATACAATAAAGGGTCAAAAGCGGTTTGGCTGTCCTGTAGAGGATTGTAGTTCATACAATAAAGGATCAAAAGCGGTTTGGCAGTCCTTGTGGTTCATACAATAAAGGGTCAAATCTAGTTACAATTCGGTAAAATGAAAGCATTAAATCATATCGACTCCATATTTAGTAAAAAGAGCAGAACTTGGCTTAATAACGTGCCTTAATTGATTACTTGATAGTCCTCGCAGCTCTTTGCTTTTGCATTTTTGGTTTCTCAGCTTTTGAGGAGAAATCGTTGTACTAAGGTTAAAAATGACAGACCTGATGTGCGCACGTCACATAGATATTTCTTCATTCTTTACGGTACGCTGTACCTACTTTATGGTACAGGGGGTGTGGGAGCACGGTACGTTGTACCTACTTTATGGTAAGGTGTGTGTGCACCTACTACACCATTTTGGCCGTTCAAAGTGAAAAGGTTTTTATTCAAAGTGGAAATAAATAGAAATAAAGCAATAATAACAAAAGCTTGGCAATCAAAGTGGATAGAAATAGAAATCCACGAAAAATCAAAAAGGATTTTCAATCAAAGTCCCAATCAAAGTGGAATGATTTAAAATATACTTATTTAACCTAGTTTTTTTATCTTTATAAGGTGCTTTTTTTCTATGCCTAGTCATCCGCGAGACATCGCGGCCGAGCAGCGTGTTCTCGACGCATATGCTCAGGGTGCCGACTGGAAGATGGTAGCCCAGTTCAACGGCATAAAAAAGACGACTGCTTGGCGCCTCGTCACACGAGGCAGTGTCGAGCATTAACATCACTCGTCAGTCGTTTTGTCTATCGTTGCAAATTAATTTGGTCAACCGTAGGATGTATGACAAAACTAAATATGAGACGTTGCGTGACAAAACATACTAGATGGCAACCATGAAATATGAGAATAGGCTTCCGACGTTAAACATGCTAGAACTATTGCAATTAATATAATACATTTTAAAAGTATCATTCGTACGTAAAAAGTTGGTCAAAAGATAAGTAAAGATAAAAAGTAGGTTTAATTAAAATCGTTCCACTTTGATTGGGGATTTGTTCACTTTGATTGAAAACCTTCTTTGATTTTTCGTGGATTTCTTTTCTATCCACTTTGATTGCCAAGCTTTTGTTATTTTTGCTTTATTTCTATTTATTTCCACTTTGAATAAAAACCTTTTCACTTTGAAACGGGCAATGGTGTAGTATGTATTTTTTATTGTGCTCATTAACAATTTCAAGACTGCACATGTTCTGGGAGCAAAATCCTGGATACAAATTATTCGTAGGGATCAAACCCGCGGGGTTTGGTGTGGGTTGAGGCCGACCCGTATACCAGACCGCGGGTTGCGGGCTGGGTTCTGGACTGTTTGGGCTAGTAGGTTGCAGCTTGGTTATTACGGGTATGGCCATCATTATATTCTCTTCTGGTAGATTAATTATCTGTTCCACTGCGATATGTGGTGAAGTGTTCCTGGAATTAACGGGCTAATGAGAAAAGTGATGCACTCACCTGATTGGCAGAAATGTTGGTCCGAGCCAGCTGCCCGGATCGGCCACCAGGATGGCAGCTGCCGGGTGTATTCACAAGTGGCAGGTCGGTGAAGGCATGGAATCGAGCTAGATGGGCGTGATCATGGGACTCGGAAACGGGTTAGCCAGATGTTGGCCGGCCGGATCAGGCGGAGCTGGATGGCCGTCGATGGTGGACATAAGTGACCAAGGGGCGGATCGGCTAAAGGATGTGCGTATGAAGGGCCCTGAGGGAGGCTATTCCCCGGTAGAAGACGGATGGGACACCGAAGGTGGATGCTTGGCCGCTAAATAAGAATCGGAGTCAGTGGCCAGGTATGTCAAGGTCGATATCCAGGTCGAGCTGGATATGTGGTGTACGGTACACAAAAGAGTATCCAAGTGAAGCTGGATTGTTGGTGTACGGTACACAAAGGCATCTGACTGGGCTATTTCAGGTAAGGCACATAACCTATCCTGCCAGGCTATTTTGGGTAGGTTACACAAAAGGTTGTATTGGATCTAGGATAAAAATCAGTATACGTTTCGCTTTCTAAGACGCAAGTCGTTTTCATTGGTTCACAGCAGAGGGCTCCTCTTGCTGCTATTGGTTTGCCCGGGGAAGGTTAAAGTAACCCACCGGAAGTCCCCTGACCGGGAGTCGCCGCGTCGCGTATACTCAACTCAAGTCACCCGTGTTTTGAACACGGTTTATCTCTATTGGAAAGTGTGGTAACGTTTTGGCCTACTGTGGAAGATTGTGGAGTGTCATTTGGATTCCCTATTACATACACGACTGGATTTACCCCTTTATTATCTTTGGTTTAGCTGGCCGATCGATTATTCTCGGTCCAGCCGTCGCAGTATACAAACTTCAAGTATATTGCCAAACCTGCTCCCCGGTGAAGATTTCCGCCCAGGAGCTACCCCTAGTCCTAACCCTCGTTTCCCTATTCGACGGACTTTTAACCTTTCGCCCTAGGGTCCATCAAGAGAGCACAACCGCCAGTGCTGACGGGTACACAAGGTGAGCTTTTCGAACATGGATCATCCAAGTCGTCACGACCAAGGTGATGGGAGTGACCGATCCAGCCGGCTGGATGCCGGATCGGATCAAGACCTGGATGGACGGAGTACCCCCTCCGACAGTCAGTCATCTGGGCCCCCCGTGGGGGTTCGCATCTCAGAAGGAATTTCTGAGAGCGACTACACCATAATGGTGCGCGTGCCCGGATCTCTTGGTGACCCTGGATATCACCACGAGTACCTAGTGGACGAAAGACTTAAACCTGTCAAATTTGTTGAAGACGCCGTGTCGAGTGCATTAGGGAAGGCATATCGCCCTCAATGCTGCTGAAGATGGAAGGATGCGATGGTCGACTCGGATTGGGGGAGTACGAGGTCGAAATTAAAGAAGAAGTTACTCCCCTGGAGGCCCTACTGAAGCTGGGCCGGATTACGGTACTAGTCACTATAGTGCCGGCCACTATGCCCCAGCTGGGGCCGGGTCGGATTATGGTGCAAGTCACCATAGTCCGAGGAAGGATCATGGTTTCGACCATGATCCGAACAAACAAATGCATATTATGAATATCAAAGAAGAAAAAATTAAGAAAGAAGAATCGAAGGCTGGATATGACCAGAGTGGGAAGCTGGCTGGATCAGGATCAAGTCACTATCCAGGTCGCCTCCCCTAAAAAAGCTGGATTGGCAAGAGCCGGATTATCCACCACGCAAGGATAGGCCACGTTTTGAGGAAGAAGAAAAAAAGCTGGACGTCCTATCACAGAAGGTTACTGACACCGACCTGGAGCGTGCCCACCACCTTCGCGAGTTGGGTCAGTTCTTACGGACAAATGGGGTCCTGAAGATAACTCGACCAAAAATCCTGGGTGGATTGAAAGGTCCTGTCTCTCCCCCATCTCTCTCAGACAGCCACATGTCTCTCATTAGAGGACTGTTCGATCAGCTCAAGCAAGCCGGCATCAACACTAGTGCTTTCGACCTGAAGGTGGATAGGCTGAAGAAGGCATCCAGCGCACTGCACGACCGCTTGGTACCGTTAGTGGGCTGCTCTCCGTTGCAGAAGATGGCGGCAACAGCTGAAGTGACTCTACCTTCACTGCCGGCAGCAGGCAGACCGGTCGGATTACACTCAGGTTCTTCTTAGTACGAGTCTTCCCCTTCAGAAGTGGATTCGACTGACGCATCTGTAGGCATCACCCGCATGACGCTTGGCCCTAGGGGAGCAGCGCGTGTGGAAATGGCCACGAGGTTTGGGGGATACGAAGATCCAGATGTGCCCGATCGGAAGGAAGCCAGGCAGCATAGCGTTCAGACCCGGACGGCGATGGCGGATCCAGATCCAAGAGACGAAGACGTGGATGTGGGGATCTAGAAGGAATCCCGAGCCGGCAGCCAAGATGCCCCCAAGTGACCTCTCAAGTGGATTCTCAAGCTAGCCCTCAAGTACCGGATCACCTTCAGAGCATGTTTTCGGCGATGATGGAAAGATACTTGGAGGAACAACGTCGGTTTAGTGTCAGCCGCGGCGGTCCAGGATCACAGGACCATCCGGCTTATCGTGGAGGCTACCATCTGGGTCAGGCCAGCAGAAGGGTTTTCCGGCTCGAACTGACCAGGATTATACTAGACGGAAGTGAACCCATTGTGGGTCCATCAAGCATGACTACAGAAGTTGTTGGAACGGCTGACTTGCAAGAAGTGCGAAAGGAAAGGACATCCAGCCGAACACTGCCTGTTCACCTGCAAGACTAGCGGATAAGTGCACGAGGCTGGACTTTGCCCCATCGAGGAGTATTACAACCAGATGAAGAAGTGGTATGTATGTCCCAACAAAGCACGCTGGAATGTTGCCACCAGGAGTGGAAAAGATGTTAAACTAGATCGTTCGCCAGGTTGGAATCTGGTTCGAGCCGAGCGGCCTAGTATTAGTATCTATGCATATGTCGGTAAGGAGGATAATCAAGAAGCAAAGCAAAGCGTAACCGACAATACATGTAAGTTTGACGATTACGTCATCCGGTCCCCGGGCAGCACGGCTGACCCCTTCCTGGTGAGCAGTATACGGACGGATGAGTATTCTCGGTCTGAAGTGCGTATGGAATTGAACCTGTTACCCGGCGAGTCGCGAGGTTATTGGAAATATCATTCGCCGGATAAATGGTTCAAGCAGGCCAAGGCGGATGGCAAAATCAATAACCAGAAGGCTACCATGCTGTTTGACTCTGGCGCGGAAGTGTCTATCGTGGACACCACCTTTGCTCGTAAGGTGGGGTGTGAGATAGACGAGACGAAGCGGCAGGAGTGTATCGGCATTGGAGAAAGTTCGTACATGACCCAAGGAAGAACAAGAGTTAAGATTACGTTGGCTGGGTCTTTGGTGTATTACTTTACCGCCTGGGTAGGTAAGCTAGCTGGGCAGGATGCAATTCTGGGGATGGATTTTATGGTCCCAGCCGGCATACGATTGGATTTATCTCATGGAACATTGACGTTGCCGGATGAGGTGCAGATCCAGCTGGCTGGCCGGCGGCCCTTATATGGTGCCCACGTCCAGTTCCTCAAGTTAGGTCAGTTTGTAGCGGTGCCAGTGGGAAGGACGGTGGAAGTAACGGTGCGACCACACGACAGGCGGCGTAAGTTATGGCTGACTAGGGGCGAGTGTTGGGTGCCCTCGCTCGTCAAAGGGGAAGGCCACCTCAATTACATAAGTGTGACCAACATCTCAGAACGGCCCCTCACCTTACGTGAGGACGTGATCATTGGAATGTGGCTGGCTGAGGACAAAGTGCCCCGCCGGCCAGGTTATGTCACTATTAGCTCAAGACGCTATATCGAGTGGTAAAACCTGGCCTTCCAGGCAACTACCGACGTGGCCAGTGTAGAGAAACCTGTGGAGGAAGACCGGACTCCAATGGTGGCTAAGCCAGAGTACCGGACTCCTTCAAAAATACTGACGCGGAGCCGGCCATCGCTGAATCCGGCCGAACGTGCCGGCCGAGACCCTGCCCCAGTCGCTGAACTGGTTTTGCCCACACCGTCTAAGACGGGTGAACGGCTGGATCAGGAGAGGAGACAAATCGGAGTAACATGTGCGGCTACCTCCGATGCTGGCTTGCCAGATTACTCAAAGACTGCAGATCCGAAAGATCTGCAGTCTTTGAGTAATCTGCCTTTCCCGCGGTCATCGAAGACGAAGCAATCCTTTTTGGGCAGTTTGAACTGTTACATTCGTTTCATTGAAGAATTCGCGGTCTATGCTGCAGCTTTATATGAGTTACGGGAGGTGGATTACCACAAGCTGAGAGAGCAGGATCGGCAAGGAGAAATGCTGACCGGGACAACTATTTCGGCCAATGAAGAGCTGGCCTCGTCCGCCAAAACAAGCAGCCGGATTCTCAACTCCAATGCTGCCCGGCCAGACGACCACATGACCAGGCGATGGTGGCTTTCGGTATGCTGAAAGCAAAGATGGCGCCCATCCGGTTCTGAAGCACTTTGATGTTGATAAGGTGCCCGTGGTCCTCATCTATGCTAACAAGTGGGATATCTCAGTTGCCCTAGTGCAGGATCATGATGGAGTGTATTGTCCTGTGATGTTCACCAGCCGGACTCAGAAGGCTAACGAAATGAACTATGGGCTGGTGGATAAAGCGTTTTAGCTTTACTACGGATTCTGGATGTGTGTTACACGATGTTGGTGTCTCGCCCAATTAAAGTGTTATCCAGACGGTCGACCCTGGCATGGCTTTTTTACGGCAAATGGAATTGATCCCCGGCTGGGTAGATGGGCTGCATTGTTGTCTCAGTGGTCTCCAGAGGTGATCAAGTGCACTAAAGGAGAAGAGGAGATATTGGGCACATTAGCGGCCAGCATCACTCCAAGGACAGAAGTGGAGGAAGCGCTGATAGCAATAGCGCCCCGAAAGCAGCCACGAAAATCCATCGCGCTCCCGCCACCGACAGTAGGACCGGCGGAGGAGCTGATGGTTCTGATCTTTGACGGGTCGGCGAGCGTCAAGAAGGGAGTGGGTGCCTATAGTGCCATCTTGTGGAAGATGCCCGAGTAAGTGGCCGCCGCTGCCTCGGATTTCACGCCTGACATAGCTGTGAACGAGGCGGAATACAGAGGATTGTTGCTTTGTCTAGCTTTGCTGGTCGGCCAGACGCAGGGACGGATTATCATATGTGGTGACTCCAATCTGGTGATCCGACAAATCACTGGGGAGATAGACTGCAAGGCCCCCCGACTAAGGCTGTTGAAGAATCGAGTTATGTCAACCCTGAGGAAGTGGCCAGACCATGAATTGCTACACGTTAAGAGAGACTGGAATAAGAGTGCAGATCACCTGGCCACGCTGTTTATGCGCGACCAAGTAGGAGTCACGGCTTCTGATCCAAACTTTCTATCGGATCTGGCAGAGATCAATCGGTTGCCCGAATTTATCCGTCCTGCTGACACTGAGGAGGTAACGCGGGTGAACGCCGTCACCCGGTCGCAAGAACGCCGTTCTCGGGCCGCTGGCTCACCATCTACAGAAATAATGAACGAAGGAAACGTGCAACAGTTGCGGGCAGAACGGATCCTTAAAGCGCAAAATGAAGAAAAGTGGATAGTGGATCTTAAAGCATACCTGAAAGGAGAAGTGGAAAAATTAAGCGCAGAACAGGCCAAATAGCGTTTTAAGATAGCTCCAGACTATGAAGTGGATGAGAATGGGTTGTTGGTTTTCTATCGAGATGCTGACCAGCCCGAAATCGATAGGGATAAATCCGCCCGGCTAATCGTGCCGACTACCTTGGAAAAGGATATTTCCACCACTATCACGTAAGTTTGTAAGGGGGACATCAGGGCATCGGGCGGACCTATCATAAGATCAAGGCACATTTTCACTGGAGAGGTCTCTAGCGCAGTGTGCAGGCTTATGTGGGAAGTTGTCCGGATTGTGAGACAGGGAAAGGCTGACCGACCATTAAAGGGCGGTTACCTGGAAATATACAAGCCACTTATCCTTTCCAAGTCATTGCGATGGACCATATCCCTAAATCTCGAAATGGATACACTGAGCTGTTAATCTGGACGGATTTGTTTACCGGGCTGGTCATCGCAAAAGCCAATTCCACCCGTACGGCACAGCAGGTTGCTCAGAGTTATGAAGTATGCGCGTTTAGACGTTTCGGGGCAAACGAGGTCATCAGACATGATAGGAAACCTGGATTTATGGCAGATGTGTTCAGAGCCTTCAACAAGATTTTGGGACAAAAACAGAGAGCGACCATGGACTATCGCCCACAAGCGAACGGGAAGGCCGAAAGAATGGTCCAAACTCTGACTAGAGCTCTTAAGATGTATGTGGTGGAGGCCGATCAACACGACTGGGGCGAATACGCCGAAAGACTTGTTATTAATTCGTCGTACGATCGGGTAAGGGAAGACACCCCGATCTATTTAGCTAATGGATGGGATCCTAGATCCACCTTGGGAGCTTCCATCCCAATAGGGTGTACTCGAAGCCGTGATCGGGACGCTCCTCGTTGGAGGATGGGGATGCAACGTCATTACTCGCTGGGACATGAACAAGTAAATGAACACCTCCGGCAAGCTATCCAGGACCACGCTGACCAGAACAATAACCAGGTCAGAGAGCATGGTATAGAGCCAGGCTCCCAGGTATGGTTATATCTGGATCGAGTCAAGGAAGGTTACACACGGATCTTAGCCCATATGTGGCATGGTCCTTTCCGAGTAGCAGAGCTGGTTGGGAGCACGCTGTTAAGCTGGTTAGACCAGGCACTGACTACAACGTTTTTAGTGCTCGTCTCCAAGCTGAAGTTGGTGAGACATTTCCCAGATCGCCCGAGTACGCGCCTGGTATCGGAGAACGACCGGTTCGACTTTGACGAAGCCCTGCTGCCAGAAGATAGTTGGGACAAACCGCTGGTCCAGACGAATACGAAGTGGAAACGATTATGGATGTTCGATCTGCAGATTTGGCCGGACCCATAAGGAATTTCTGGTGCAGTGGAAAAACTACGAAGAATAGTCGTGGGTGGATGAGCTGGACCTAAATTGTGGGGCGCTGATGAGGGAGTTCGATTGCCAACGAGCGAGCCGGAATCGTTTCAAGGCCATGCAGACCCATGAAAAGGTGGGGCTGACCCAGAAAATTAGGTCATCCGGCTGTCGGGCAGCTGGTACGGCCAGATTAAGCGATATTGATCGACCAATCAAATGGTGGACAGGAAATAGTCTGGTCAAAAATGGGCCAATCAGGTGCTGGATAAAAAAAATCGAAGTCAGCATGAGTGATGGAGTGGCGAAGCTGGATGGGTGTTTGGATTATGGAAGTAGAATAGTTGTTTCGGTATGGGCAACGGAACGAATGAGGTATTAGCAGGGCGAATGACAATGGATGGATGGGTGGATTGGAATAAGATAAAACGAGTAAAACAGACTAGCCGTGCAGGTCATCACTGGCGAGTGTAGCGAAGTTTGTTCTGGATTCGGGACACGCTGAGGCCAGGGTGGCGGTCGGGATCCTGCCGGTCGATCTCGAAAAGTGAGGCTTGGAGGGTGGTGGCGCGATGGGGGTTATTTAATCCCGGATACCAGGTCCCGCCCTCAGCTGGCTCCCCGCTCTTCTCCACCTGGCGATTAGCCAGGTGTAGCATAATGGGATTAAGGAATATGTCCAGGTCACATTGGCCAACTCGGATGCCATCGACGACGAAGGTACATAACTTGGTCCAGCCCTCAGCCGCTCGGTTTCGACGTTGCTTACGGTCGGCACGGTATCTGGTCACGGGAGTCTCCCGTCCGGCTTCGGCGGAAATGAATAGGTAGTGGGTGAATGGATTGACCATGGCGGGAGAGATACCCCGCACATGCGCGATGAAGATCGGCGAACCAGCCGGCATGGGGCAAGCCCATATCGAACATATCGGTCGCCAACACGGCCCACGGCTTGTGAGACAGGATTGCATCTAGCTGTTCAAAATTGACTAGATCAGGACGTCAATCAGAAGCTCGGGGTGACTAAGAGGCCGGAGTAAATACCCACAACGGCGGACGAGACAAATTTCGAGCGACGTGGGTGCCTGTGAGGTCTGCATACGCAGGCATTTTTAGCTGCACCTCAGACCAGGGGCGAGCCACATTTAGTTCGGAAGTAGTCATGATTCTCCGGCGAGGAATCTAGAGCGGGGGAGCATCTTCGGCCGACTCTTTGGACTCGTTCTCATCCAGCGAAAAAGTATCCGGAGGAGGTGACCTTTCGAAGTCCTCGGTAATGGCTTCGTCGTCGTCCACTTCGAGCAGGTTTGACGCCTCTTCTTCATCCGGCGAAGCGGTTGATGGCCCTCGGGGATCGTGGGGGGAAATTTCAAGAAGAACTGGAGAAGCCGGAGGGCTAGGCAAGGATCTCGGAACGTGGTCACGAAGGGCGACTTTCTGGAAGCCAGCAATCCAGAAGCGGTCGGGCCCGGATCAAGGATGGAGCCCGGATTCTTCCCGGATCTTTGACGTTTCCGCTGACGAGGCGGACTGTTTAAGCCGTTTAGTTGCCGCTAGAGAAGGAAGCGATGAAATCGTGCTGGTTCAGCGTTTTCATCTGCCTATCGGAGGGCCTCTGGGGATGGTGAAGAAGCCGTCTGCGCGCTGGCTGGTACTGGTGGAGGGTTAGGGTCCCGGGAAGCATCTCAGATCCGGAGACGTGTGGTTACATCCGTACTGACGGTCCCCAAGCCTGAGGCGGACGCCTTTCCCTCGGATGATCTGACTCCAGTATCAGAGTCAACAGACAGCGGTAAAGTTATCCGGGCGGAAGAATCGGAACCGAGGCCGCGGGGGCAGGCTAAGTCGTGAAGGTTCCGGATGGCCCGACGGATAGGTGCAGGGCCCTGCATCAGACGCGCCACCCTGGCACCCGCCTCTGTTAGACGGGCCCGGGCAGCCTGTGTCGAGGACAAACAGTCTGCACTTCATAAGGTCAGAAACCACTTTCCGGGATTTATCAACGCTCGACTGGGCCTTGGCATGTGCGTCTCCACATTCCTGGATCTGGCGTTGAAGTCCGGGCGGCGCGGATGTCGGCTTTTCCAGCGCTTTCTGGTATTTTACCAGTTTCTTCAAGAGGTGAATCCGTCGATTCTCCAGCTGACCCAAGTTCACTTGTGATTTCTCCAGTCGCTGAGAGAGACGGATATACCCCTCGTAGTGGTTCGTTACTTTACGGGAAGCATGGGAGGATTCGAGCACCAAGATTGATAATACATGATACTCTTTTCTGCAGGGACATATAGAGTGAGCGGAAGAGAAGACAACCCCGAACAAGCGTGAACTCACTTACTTTGAGAATCCACGGTGGATGTCGCCTTCTGATACAGGATGCGCAGGGAGTCAATTGACTCGGACAGTTGCTTGTATCGGTCCTTCTCCCGAACGAGGTCAGCCTTCTCATTCTCCAGTTGGTTAATGTGGCTTTAGAATTGGAGGGCATCTGGTACCTCCCGGACCCTTGCCTCGTCTGCTCGCTGATCGGCCAGTCGCGCGGTCAAGGATAACTCAGTGCTCGCCTTCTCCAGAGTAGCTACCTGAGCGGTCAAGGCAGTAATTTGGTTTCTCAGGGTAACCACCTCCGGCTGCCTTGGGCGACACCCGAGACCGGCAGATCGCGCGCTTAGACAGCCTACCGGTGGCCTCGCTGGCCTCGGAGGGCGATCCATGATGAGTTCGTGACGGTATCGTTGTGGCAGGACACGAGAACGGTGGAGGATTCAAAGTGCCAGATGATCGTGCCTCAACCGTTGTATGGCTGCGACAAGACTCAGGGGCGGTTGTGGTGAAGTGGTCCTGGAATTAACGGGCTAATGAGGAGTGAATGCATTCACCTGGTTGGTAGAAATGTTGGTCCTAGTCAGCTGCCCGGATCGGTCACCATAGGACGCAGGCTGGTAGCTGCCGGGTGTATTCACAAGCGGCAGGATGGTGCAAGGAATGGAATCGAGCCAGATGGGCGTGGTCAAGAGACTCGAAATCGGGATAGCCAGAAGTAAGCCGTCCAGATCAGGTGGGCTGGATGGCCGTCGATGGTGGATGACCAAGGGGCGGATCGTCTAGAGGATGTGCGTGCAAAGGATCCTGAGGGGGGCTAGGCCTCTGTAGAAGACGGATGGGACGCCGGAGGTGGATGCTTGGCCGCTAAAGAAGAGTCGACGTCAGCGGCCAGGTATGCCTAGATGGATGGCTATCCAGGTCAAGCTGGATATTTGGTGTACGGTACACGAAGGAGTATCCAGGTGGAGCTGGATGGCTATCCAGGTTGAGCAGGATATTTAGTGTACGGTACACAAAGGCATCTAGCTGGAGCTGACTGGGCTATTTCAGGTAAGACACATAACTATCCAGCCGGGCTATTTTGGGTAGGTTACACAAAAGGTTGTATTGGATCTAGGGATAAAAGTCAGTATACGTTTCGCTATCTAAGGCGCAAGTCGTTTTCATTGGTTCACAGCAGAGGGCTAACAAGGTCCCCTCTTGCTGCTATTGGTTTGCCCGGGGAAGGTTAAGACAAAATCACTGGAAGTCCCCTGACCGGGAGTCGTCGCGTGACCTATATTCGACTCAATTGATGTGAACGGCAAGTGATTATGATACTTTACAATTCTATGCACCCTTCCCTGATATTCTGAAGGCGAAGGGTAGTAAGGTACAGATAAAAACACACCCATAATTTTGTGTAAGAGTAGTCGATTGCTGCTCTTGGTTTAGCTTGATGTTGACCGCAAGAAGTTCTTCCGTCGTGCTTCTCTGTGACTGCTCGTAGTAGAACGATATGATTTTTGTCATATTATCACAGCAGAGCTCGAAAAATTAATAAGCTTACCTGCTGCCGTAGAAGAGCAAAGTCGTTCACTTCCGCTGTTTGCCATGCCGCTAATTGCTCGTGTAGTCGCTATACAAACGAATCGTGAAATGCTTTCGTTGAGGATCATTAACAGAACGTAGACAGGGTATAGTACCTGATCAAACTAGGATCTTTCAAGCTTCTGCCAGCTTCAAGTTTTTTTTTCTAGTTATTGAGGCGGCTTGCCGTTGGTAATATACCTGATGCTCCAAAGATGAGTGCGTCTGCTTATAGAATAATTTGTAAATGTTCTTGGTGTCGGTCGTCTCAAATGCCAATGCACGCTTATATTCAACCGATCTCTGTAGTAAACAACTTTACAGAGTGGCTTTCGTCTTTGCTCTTTATAAATATCGAAGAGCAAGGAATGTTCCACTCAGTTTCCTTGTCTCAGTAAAATTACGGCATCACGACTGCAATGACAAAGCCTAACCCCTAGCCCTCCAACTGCGGGTTGGTCCAAAACGCGCGGGTTGGGTGCGGGTTTTGTGGTGCGGGCTGGGTATGGGTTGAGTTCGCACCCTTTGTACCATAAAAAGGTACAATGTACCGAAGGTTGACTTTGTGCTGAGTCAACGTAAGGTCTAACGTCACGAAATCCAGCACTTTCTCGACTCTACAGATTGCAAACATACTCAAAACACGATTTGCACGTACTGTAGTATTCCACGAGCTTGCCGAGGCGTCTCAAACGTCTTGAACAGATATAATTCACGTCGTTTTTGCAATGCCGCAAATTTTTGACCAAGAGCTTCATCAACTGGTTCACTTATTGATAATGCACATACTTAGTGGTGATGGCAACTTTTAATTAAACGAGGTATAATCTGTCGACTCGCACCATGAGGAATGGAATTCATCATTCCCAACAGACAGACTGGGACCGACGACTCATTCTCTTGACCGAAGAAACAGCATACCAACAACTTGGCGCGTGAGCTTGAAGAAAATCGGTGGAATGTAAAATGCGGTAATCTAGTCGAAGATTGTTTTGAAAGGATCTTCGTGCCGGTCACTTCGACGTAAATGTAGTCGACAAGTCCCATCGAACGACGTCGCGTACCAAGTCCATCCAATTCACAACCATAGATTGATATGGAAGTTGGCGCTTTGGCAATCGAAAGTACGGTAGATCTGATCTTGTTGTCACTAGACGAGCTATCAGTTGATGGAGCAGCGTAATATTGAAATTGACGGTCCTGGTCACCAAGGTACGCTGTTCCTGATTTATGGTACGGGGGGCAGTGTGTCATAGAGGGCTAGGGTAAAAAAACCTGGGTTGTAGTGGCGGCAAAAAGGATGCCGCCGAAAATTGACGTATTATTTGAGTTCGATGCGCCAAAGTTCAGAGATCTAAGCGTACCTATATCATATCCACCTCCAGGCGAGCACGATGTCTGGTTTGACCAGATTCATGTGGATCATAGCAAACCTAGTGAAGAACTCGCACGCGACTTCGCAGATCTTGTACGTGAGTTGGAGGGCAAGAAGGAGCAACTGAGGGATGTCGTCAAGCTTAAAAGTAGACACGATAAGAGGACGTCAAGTGCTGGTGTAGACAAGAGAAATCAGGAACTTAAGAGCGCAGAGAAGAAATACGTGAGTTTGAAGGAACGACGAACAACACAAAAGCCATTTCAAGGCAAAACAGACATTAAAACGGAGTTACGGGCTCCGAAACGCAGGCAGCCGCTTGCAAACGCCGATAATAGATTAAATTCCCAGCGGAAAAGGGAAGTATCAGGTGATGAAAAAGAGATGAAAGACATACGGGAGTTACTTAAGAAGCATAACAAGAAGGTTAAGACCGCACACGTTTATTACGAGCCATCGCGACACTCTGTGCGGGAGGTGAAGCAGGTAGACGTAAAAAGGATAGGCTCCAAGATGACGAGGGGGAAACTCATGAAGGGTGTTGTTCTGTTGCCTTTTGTTACAGTGGGAACGCGAAACGAAGAAAAGTTATTTCGCTTTATCAGCCGAAGAGCGTGTTCGCGCGAATCAAGAGATTGCGCTTTGGAAGAAGCAACGACAGGATCAGAAACAATAAAGTTGAAACTGAATACCTTGGGCACAAGACTGCGCGTTCCCTCAGCGTGCTGCTGTTCCTGGAGATATACAGTATTTCTTGAACCGACAACAAGCCATGGAACCTTTACGTATAATCCATATTGATTCATGAAATGAAGTTGCGTTAGTGTATAATTCATGAAATGAAGTTGCGTTAGTGTAACGAAGAATTGTACATGTACTCTTTCCGCTCCTAGCTTAACGACAAGCAACAGTCCTTGCTGCAAAAAACTAGTTAGAGCTTTCTAAATCAACGACCATACTAGTGTAGCATCAGCGATTAAAATTCCTCGCAACAATGATCAAGAAATCAAGTACGTCGCCATCGTGCATAGTGCTTCTGATAATAAGTTTACATGCGTTTCTGCTTCTTCTCGCTTCAAACTATCCAGTAGCAACACGATAGTTCGCAGACCAATATCGTAGTTCGAGAACTGCACTACTGTGAGAGCGCCAGAACAGTTGCAAACTTCGAAAAAAGCACGTCCGGCACCGCGTGTCATCAAAATTATGGTGATCTCACTATTTGGTCTACATTTCTACCGGACGTACACTTAGTTGATTTTGTTGGCAATGACGCTCTGGCTGTCTCCTACTTATTACGCGGAGGGGGGAGGTTCTCAGCTGCAAGGGGAGAGAGGTACATTTGTGGAACAATGGGATGGACATGACTCCATTGTCGCGAGCTGGTCAACTTTGCCTTCGCCTCGCGAAAGGAATATTTATCCAGTATATTCACCAGATCACATCTGATGTGCCTTCACCGACACTGTTCAAAACTCACAAAAAATACCGTATCACGCTCCGATAAAGATAAACCTTTGACAGAAATACGCGGTGCTCAAGACCAATTTCGATCCAAAACGAAGTCGTCTACAGGTTGTTTTATCAAATCGCACGCTCTTGATGGGCCCAACCCAATGTCATTGTCTGAGCGCGATTTACGCATTTTAACTGCCTTGGACTCTCCTGCACTTCCATCCTCCATCCTCTATTTCTTCAAACAAAAAATGTCGACATTCGAAAATGACTTTTGAGGACACTGTTGTTTGTATCATGATTGTCTTTTATTGTGTGTCAAACTTTTGCGTCTCGACGGAAAGATGTCATTAGCAGTTGTAATAATCATTCAATTAAAAGCCAAAAACCAAGATAAAACTGCAACAAGTAACGGCAAAAAAGATATCCGTCCTTCCACTTGAAGACATGAATTCTAAGATAGAAAGAAAGACAAGCAATTTCTGGACCAGCTTTACTCTCCAGACGACGTTGCTAAGCGTCGACGCTCGTCCAACTTGTCTCGATTCAGTCTTGCGACAAATGAGTCTTTTTTCCATCGGCTAAACACACGACTCTCTTTCGCTCGTTGAATAAACCGTAGCTGTGCCTGTTTTTCAGCTTTTAGCGCCCAGTCCGTCGTGGCCGCCTCGGAAAAACACTGGTCCCACTCGTCCAGTGCCACGCTTTGGAACGCGCGTGCGATATTAGCAACCGATTCTTCTCGTTTATCGTCATGATTAAATTCGATTGCGTTCGAAAACATCAGCAGCAGATCGGCGCGGTACTCGGTGGGGTCATTATACTCGCCATTATTGAGCTTGGCGCCCATGGTCGCGAGATCCATGGGGTGCAAAATCACGTCATAATACGTTGGCACATTAAGTGCCACAGGGTCAACGGGCTCAAGGAATGGCCACGCAAGCGCATGGCGAGACAGTTTTGCGTGCAGACATGCGCACTGCGCTTGAAGGTCTGGTTGCATTGGCATATGAAGTACCTAATGTGGTTTAAACAGACTATAAGACAAAACGTATTAGCTAAATTTCGCTGTTTCTAAGAGGCGCGGTTCCCACCGCTTTGTATCAAAATGTAGGGATACTTACGTTGAGAAAAGGTATAGTTACTGAGGAAATATATTAATATAATTGGATTTTGGGTAGTTTTTTGTTTTGCAATTGGATACAAACCAATCCAATTAGTTCCAAATACGCAACATCAACCACAGTTGGGTTGGGTAAAAAAGGGGCTACAAGAGAGATTTCTAAATCTAAAGTTACAGGACCACCGATAATGGAAGATGATCCCGGACCTGGACCGGGATCTGACCGGGCGGCAAGGCGGCTAATAGGTCGGGGAAACAATCTCGACAGTAGCACAGACTGTCCACACAGAGTGGAGGACGAATATGTAGAGGCAACACAAGAGTCAGAGGGGGAGGAACAACCTGACCAAGAACCAAACGGTGAAACCGATATACCGGTAGCGAACACCGATAAACCGGTTGAGATCCCCCCCCTACAAATGAGCGGTCACTATGCATTCAAGGGCCAAAAGTCTTGGACACCTCAACGACGAAAGGGAGAGAGACTCAGGAAGTAATAAGTGACGCACATCGACCAACTCTAATCGACAAAGCGGCAAACTCCTTATCAACAGATCATCCCTCTACTAACCCTAATATAGGTAACGAGGGAGATGAATCTACAAAAGCACTACCGACGTCACCAACAGGTGCAACACACCAAGAGCATACGGCAGATGATATGGCCGCAGCACTGAAAATAAGCTTAGCACAAACAGTACAAACGCAACCCAGAGTGCAAGCTTGGCTTGATATTACGCAAGAACTATTCGAAGCAATATTCATAAAGGCAAAAGGGCCGATATCACGCCTATCGCCAACGGCCAAACGACTACCAAAATTGAAGAACGGAGAGGTTGAAAGGCTGATAGATCTGTTCGAAAATATCGTTGTCACACAAGATCAAAGCTGGACAATCTGGAAGGATAAAGTGATTAGTGCGGCATTGGGAGCACAGAAATCAACCCAGCCTTTTGAAACAATCCTGTGGAAAGCATTAGGGCAGGAAAAAATCAAAGGGGCAAACTCAGTAACCCCTGTACTATCTGGTTGGGCATCGAAGGTAACAGGGACGCAATCATCTGATAAACAGCACGCGGTACAAAAACCTTTCCTATTTCGTACTAAGGACTATTCCCCAGAGGAAATCACTCACCTGCGGACAATATGCGAAGAACAGTACGGCAAAAGCGGTCCAACCATATGTAGGGAGGGATCAGAGGACGAATGGAAAATAGTCAAAGGGCTTGTGGAAGGTTCCATTATTGCACGACAACTACCCCAATTTATAAAGTATATTATGACATATGGGGAACAAGTCAGACTCGTTCAAACTATCCGAGCTCAGGTAGAAGGATGCCTAATCCTCGACCTGAAAGGGGAAAGTCCCATTAAAGAGGCTTTTCTCAACACAAGAAGTATTCAAGAGAGCATTACAACAGCAGCAACAGCGCGTAAATCCGGCTCTCCTGCTTTATGGAAAATGGTCGCACAGGTAAAAACAATCAGTTATAACTCAGGCAACCATTCTTTATTTTTTCATTTTTATACACGAGAAACAGAAAAAAAGTTCGAGGGGATGAAGGTTCCGTTTCACCGCTACGATCACACCCTAAAAAATTTACATCATTCACGACCCTCTGGGAAAAAAGACCCATGGAAACATCAACTGGAAACAAAAGGCGCAGTGTATGGGCGTCAAGGGCATTACACGTGTGTTCTAAAAAATGTGACGAGAACAATGGATCTGTCTCGTCTTTACGGGATGTTACATCAAATCCTAGCGACTGATTTTCAACTTGAAGATTTGGATAGCGGCGGTCCATTTTCGGAAACGTCCACACAGTGGGAATTGACGTTCAATTCAGAATTCTGTCCGCCCCTGCTAAAGGGAGTTTCAAGAATCTCTTGGTGCGGGTTATTGTTAGTGATCGAGCACCCTACCATGCGAGGCAAGCGACAATGTCTAAGGTGCGGGATGATAGGTCACCCAATGCGAAAATGCAACACTTCTTTAGAGGAACTTTTAAAGAACAATTGCATAACCATAACTGAAGCTGACTTAAACAAAGCCCAGCTACCGGCCCCGACATTTACGAGTTTAGAAGAATTAAAGGCCACAGTAGCCGAACGGTTAAAGAAGCAACTTGAAGACTCATCAAAAGGTATGGAAACAACAACACCCGAAAACCAAGCTGAAACAGCCTCAATAAATTTGACGGCTGAAGGATCACCTACAACTCAATGGAAGGAGGACGTAAAGCAAGAAAGTGGCAATCCAGAAGAAGAGGCATCTGGGGCGAGAAACAAAGAGCCACCAACGAAGAAAATAATCAACGGAACAACCACAAAACAATCTTCACACGAATGGGTAGTGGTAACACGAAGTAATCGGGGCAGACGAGCTGCTACTCACCCTGGATCAGTTACGACGGGTCGAACAATATCGAACGTTGTTCGCCAACAACAGAGACCTACAAAGGAAGGTCAGACAATCTCGAGTGTGGTTAGACAGTTACAGGTGGTTCCACAACCGAAAGGGGTAAATGAACCACAACAGAAGAAGAACAACGAAGCAACCGGAAGTCAAAATGTGTCAGAACGGAAACAAACAGGCCAATCTCTTCAGTCGAAGAGAGCAGGACCTAAGCAAAAACATCAAACAGACTTGTTAATTCGAGAATCAAAGAACAAGGATAAATTAGCGGGACTTATTCAACAAACATTGGAGCTGGAAGGTGGGGTCACCCACACCGATGAAGACCCAATAATCGAAGGGACATCTCTAAACACAGCAACCCTCGATCAAATTGAGAAATGGCTAGGAATTAAAGCAGTAAAAACCCCATCCACCGGGAACTGCCAAATTTATGCACTAGCACAAGCATTACTGACGACGCAGTTTAACAATGCATCAACGGCTCTCATAGAAGAGGCAGCTCAGGCACTGAAGGACGGATGTTACGCACGGGTATTAATCGACTTCGAAATAAAATTTCCGCATGGCATAAGGAAACAGACGCTTCTGGCCCTGGGACGAGGATATGATAAGATTTCCCCTAAGGAATCTTACAAGGAATTTGAACGTTATTTCACAGACTTCGCGTATAGTAGATCAAAATTAGATGATATTGTGGATCCCCAGGCATGGGGAAGTAACGATACGTTAGCGAGCATCAGCGTATTATTACAAAAGGAGATTTACGTGCTCAACTCAGGGTACACCGGCGTCACACCAGGGGTAATATGTTTTTCCCCGGAGACCAAAAGTAAAAACAATAGGAAATATTTGATCAGCGGAGAATATCCCCTTACAATGGAAGATTGTGTGCACCGAATTCTTAAGGCCAAGGCTGAGGCACCGAAGGATGAATCCAAATGGCCAATTATACTACATTTTAGTGGCGCCCACTATACGGCGTTCTTATACGGAGCTCGAGATGGCACAACACAGACAACATACAAAGAAACCTCTGATGTAGACATGGCCACAAGTGGAAGTGAAGGGGATAATGAAGATTTCGATGATGATAGGATAGACCAACAGGATATCAATCAGTCAGCGGGGGTAGGGTCTGATACCCAGGACTGTGAGACCAAAAGGGGGACAGATATAGTGATGAGGGAGAATTCAGACACTGAGGCATCTGATGTTAGCCAAATTACCACCTATAGCCAGCACGATCCATGGGATCCGGATGCGTGGGACGGGGACGTCGAAGATATAATCAACAGGCTTCAAGGTCCAACAATTCATCACGACCTCAAAATCGAAATAGAAGAAATAATATTGACTCACGACCCTCGCCTGCGAGAAATTTTGCATTTTTTGACAGAAACAGTGGGACGACTATCAGTACCGGAACAGGAACGGATTATGCAATTAGACATATCAAATCCAGCAGTCCAAGATCGACTGATGCAACAATATCAAATTTCTCGTCCTATTCTACATCAATGGATACACAAAATATGGAACGCTCAGCTTGAATCTCCAGAGGTACTGATGATAACATCGGATGATTCACAAAACTCTGAGTATCAACCATCTCAAAGCCCAGTGGAGGAACCAGAGCCGAGTAATAAGAGAAGATGTACCAGAAGGAATACATCAAATACCGAGGCTATTTCAAATCACCAAGAGGAAACAACATCAGATTCACCGGACCAGTCTCCACACAACGTCCAACGTGAATTAGTCGACGATTTTGAAGAAACATTAGATGAGATGAGTCAGGACCAGAAAAAGATGGTGAACTGGGATCAAATCTGGGATGCACACAAAACAGAATGGGAGAGACAAACGGGGATACCCTTCCCAATAGTTGAAGCGTCAACTCAGACATGGAAGAAAGCGATAATTTGTGAAGGAAACAATTTACTTCATCTATTTAAGCAAAGTGCTGGAGCCTATAATCTTCTTGAAAGGATAGACCCAGCATTACTTATACGATTAACGCAACCCTGGAGAATCCAATGCTGGTATGATATGATTCACCAAGGACAACAAGGGTTAATCACGGGGCTAGAATCTTCTTGGTTTAAAGATTGGGAAGACAGATTGGAATCGCTTCATCACCCATCCCACAGGATACTAATAATGAACAGCACACAAGAGTGGATAGCTCTCAAACAGGTAAAATACGGAGGAAATCAGCTAACACGCCTATGTGCTCCGGCTTTAGCGGCAAAATTAGCAATTCATGCACTATGTGCACATATGTATGCTGAACAACTGGCAGCAATATTAGGGGCAAATTATCACCCCGTGGACTCCATTATTACGTTGCTTTCCAGACACCTACAAGTAAGTAAAACCAATTCGAGTTACTCCCGGAAGGTACAAAACGTCTTAAGTGGGCACGCAGGGGCCTGGGGGCTCCTTGATGAATTTATTACGGATACACATGTAGCCATACCTATCAACAATTCCATAACCACTATGAATGAGGCCAGATCCGACATGGACCCCCTCTGTTACTAAGGGCTCCGCACGGCCATTCCTACCTAAAAGAAAGGCAAAACCTACGTCAACAACACACCAAGCGTTTACAGATATAATGGCATCGGTAGATGAGACTACGGGTTCCATATCAACGACGGCAGACCTCACACACGCATATTTTGACCTCACGAAACTAGATTTATATTCGACACTTCACACATTAAAAGAAATGGAATACGTACCGGAAATGGGGACCCAAAGGCATCCTCTGTTCAAGCAGGGTTCCAACTAATCTCGCAAAATGTAAGAGGTTTCAAAAAAGAGGACGTTACCAACTGGTTACAGGCCTGGAGGAAAAATGCTCAGTCCAGGACACCCCAGTTTATTCTTTTACAGGAAACTCACATTTCCGACATGGAGAATGCACAGGAATTGACAAATAAATGGAAATATTTATGGGGACATTCCCTTATGAGTGAACCATGTGCATATTGGAGTATCGGACGTCAGAAAAAAGAAGGAGTGGCAATCCTAGTTAATCCTGTCATAGCGGCTGAAGTTACTCCATGGCATAAGGAGAAATGGACGTCTCGATTTATTGCGATTCAATGGAAAAAGATCTTAATTCTCAACATATACGCTCACTCTGGAGATTCGGCGCTAAGAGAATTTTTTTTCATGGATTTATCGAACCTTTTAAGTGGAGTGGCATTACAAATTATCCTTGCAGGAGACTTCAATTGCGTTGAATCTCCTGTATTGGATAGATTAGGGGGGGAAAGAAACGATAAATCGGAGAGTCCGACTTTATCGACACTTGTCTCGCGATATAATTTACATGATGTCGGAACATTTGGCGTCTCAGTCCTGAATGATGAACCTCTAAATGCGATAGACCATTTTACCTATTGGAGGGGAGGTCAGGCAAGTCGAATAGATAGAATATACATATCATGCTCCCTCACCTCATGGTTAGGTGACTTCACGGTTGGAAACACTCCCCATTACTCTGATCACGAGCAAATATCAGTTACCCTAAGGGATCCAGCCTGCTTAGCACGCAAAACCCCTAAAAGAAATCGTATGCCGAGGTACCCATTTAATGGGTACAAGGTACCAGACATAGCACAAACTCTAGAAACCGGTATAAATGGTTTACTAGACAAATTTAACCAACAGCGATTAACATGGGACGCTTGGATAACGCACTGCCAAGATTTACTATATCAAACCGCACGCAAAGCTACCCACAGACGAAAATGGCGAGCGCGTACATTAAAGCGACATATCACGGAAAACGCATCCACACGAAAACAGCGAATGCTTGCGATTCAAACATACAACATTAAAGCTAACTTATTAAACCGGGGTCAGGGCCTACATAGGTCAATCCAGGAGATCCGTTGGCTTTTTCGGAGAACGGCGATCTGGGAACGGGACCAAACAGTTACACAAATCAATTCTGGTCACGGAATAAATTTTGATTCTCAGCTGGGAATACCTGATCGATTTGCACGAACGTGGAGCTTGATTATGGGGAAACGTCACTCAGAGATTGCACAACATTTACGATTACACCAATTGGAACAATTCGTAAAAATTCCCCCGGGTCGAAAGGTATCTGCACACAATAATTTAATCCTAATGGCACCAATGGATGACGAGGAGGTGCGTCGGGCGATTAAAAGTTTAGAAAGGCGCAAAGCAGCTGGTCCTGACGGAATAAATAACGACTTTTATAAGGATTTCCAGGACATTATGGTGGAGCCTCTAACAGGATTATATAACAGATTACTACAAGGGGAAAAACCACCATCGTCCTTTCTCAAGGCTACTGTCATTCCGCTGCGAAAAAAAGGTGATTCGTCAGATGCCTTGGATTATCGTCCTATTTCATTACTCCAGACCAGTTACAAAATTTTCGCAAAAGTTTTAGCAACCAGACTACAAACTTTTTTGGGATCCGTGATCGGCGGGACACAACAAGGTTTTGTGCTCGGCCGCAAAATGGATAAAGCAGTAACTATAATGATGGCAACCATAGCGAATACAGCTGGAATACACTTTGATTCACCTGCAGACGGAGCAGGTATTTTATTCCTGGATTTCGCTAAGGCATATGACGCACTGGATCGAGACTATTTGTTCACGACTCTAACGATTTTTGGATTTTCCAAGGAATTTGTGCAATTAATGGTTAATTTACATAGTGGAACTACGGCAGAATTTCTCGTAAACAAGGACAAATCTGCCCCGATGGATGTCACATCGGGAATCCGCCAAGGGTGTCCACTGGCACCACTGCTTTTCATTATAGCGGTTGAACCCCTGGCGTTAGCAATTCTACAATCGACTGAAATTCAAGGAATCCAGCCGACGGCGCAAGAAGGAGGAGAATCACATACATTCTCAGCGTTTGTTGACGATTCGACAATCTTTTTACGACAGGCGGGGAAAATTCAGCCGGCATTAGACCACTTTGGTAAGTTGTCAGGACTGAAAATCCAGACAGCAAAAAGTAATTTCTTATTTATGGATCCTACAGTGGAATTACGGGATTGGTATGGTATTCCCATAGTGGCACCGGGTGAGACAGTCAGGTATTTAGGATACGAAGTCGGACATGCAAATTTGGGAGAGAAGAACTGGGCTTTACGAATAAGGAGTATCAAAAGGAGAATGGCGACAGCGGCTAAATGCGGTATATCGATGGTGGACAGAGTAACATTGTTTAACTCTATTGTTGTTCCTGCAATATTATTTACAGCAAAAGTGTTTGATCCGCGTCCAGAAGTTATGAAGAAACTAATCCAAATTCAAAAGAGTTTTATTTGGACTAAACTGGCGAACGACGACGGACGGGTAAGGCACAAGATTTCTCCAACCCTTCTATACACGCCTAAACAGGCAGGAGGTATGGGGCTGATTGCTTTGCCAATCGCAATACGAGTTCAAAGAATGAAGGATGCGCTCAGATGGTTACTCGCCCGATCAGATATCTATAAAGATGCTTGGCTTAATTGGAAAGGCCTGCTCCTACAAGATCCACTAGGAAAGATATCACCCAAGGTCAGAAAACGAGAGAACCTGAAGGGTTATTACGCAACAAATGCTAAACAACAAACTTTGTCAGTAGAATTAGGTCACTCAATTGGGCCTACTCCAGAGCAAGTTAGCAGTCTAGATGCCTATACGAGGCATCATTTACCTCAGCTTATGAGACATGCAGTACCAATAGGAGTCAGCCCGTCACGTGGTATGGAACCTGGTCAAACTCTTTTAATCGACGTGGATGTTTCGAAAATCCCTCATCACGGAATCTTAACACCCCACTTGCAGGATTTCTGGGGCGCCTTCCCGTGGGCAGACAATGCATGGATCCAGGATGAACGCTTGCGAACGCTGTCCCGTCGGAAATTCTATAAGATGCCGGAAGTACCCATTGCTACTTTACATCTTAAACGAATTTCTAACAGTGTGTACTCGTGGCAGGTACCATTAACAAGCACAACTTCGCATACAAGTGCCAAGATTAAAAGATGGATGTGCGCCATAATATTAGCTTCCCCCCGAGTGGAGGTAGGTCAATACATCGGACAGGCACCGCCAATAACTCTGTTTCATTGTCCTTCACTTTTGGCTACGATTCACTGGAGAAAACGTGAAACGGGTAGAGTGGAAGGTATACACAAAGGGACAATGTACACCACAAACCTGCAACAGCAAGAGAATGGAATTTACTGGATAGTGCGATCATCAACAGACCCGGCAGTGGCAAAGTGGATAAAGGACAACAAAAAATATGTGGTGTGTCAGCCGCATCCAGATTTACATGACTTTCCATGCTTGCTAGATGGAGATATGCGATCAATCTGGAGAATTCCAGCGAACTTACGCAAGCAAAGCAAGCGGATGTATTACCAAGCGGTAGCCAACGACCTGATACCGGTTATGGACAAATGGGACCGTAAGCAAAGTAGAGACAGCTGGTGGAAAACGCTCCAGGATCAATATCCGAAGCAGATCTGGAAGAATAACCACATCTTATCGGATTATCAAGTGTGGGTGATATATCGGCTAACTACGATGCAACTAAACACCTTCTATGTTAAACCTACAGGTAAAGAATCGTGCATACTGGACCCAGACTGTAACAGCCACCACACGGACGCGAGACACATCATGTGGGGGTGTACAAGAGCAAAGCTATTTTGGAGGCGTTTAATCGAACAGTGGACGGGTTCGAAATCAACGGGAGATGATGTGGAACTATATCAAGAAGAAATTGTACAACGTAAGGCACCAACCGACACCACCTTTTTAGATAAGGCGATGATGAAAATGTGCGGTATGGAAACAACGACATACCAAGGCTTCTTTCAACGAGTCTGGTGGGGAATATGCAGCATAGCCTACGGGTGGATGTGGCAACTACGGAATAGGACGATATTTGAAGGTTGTTCCTACGCAATGGGATCATGTCGACACAATATGGTCGCATTGTAAGAGTCAGTTATTTGCTGTCGCAGAGTACGAGAGCAAAAATGCAAGTTACCGAGAGGAAGGTTTACGGTTTCTCCTATGTCTACAGTGCTTTTACAACATTCATCCAGCACAATCGCGCCAAGCGGAGTTACGACAGCGAAGATCCCTACCCGACCCAACGAATGGTCACTCTGAGCCGAGGCTAAAA
>MIQA02002928.1:0-12110 GCA_001887855.2 Sclerospora graminicola | reverse complement strand
GGATAGTAACCACGCCAGACTAGATCGATTGGACAATACCTTAATTGATCTAGTTACCAGCATAGAATAGCAAACATCCAACACACGTAATAACGCTAGCACTTCCTTATCCACAATGCCATAGTTAACTTCATTCGGTTTTAATGTTCGGCTTGTGAACGTCACCGGGCAATAAACTCCGTCGTGACCTTGGACCAGTGCGGCCGATATTGCCCATTTACTGGCATATAAGATCACCACGGGAATCTTCTCCGGATCGAAGTGTTTCAGTATCGGCGTCGAGATCATCTTCGCCTTTAACATACTGAAGGCTACCATAGCTCGATTCATGTGGTCTTCTGACCCTGGCACAGTTCGATCAATAGGTGATCCAATCTCGAGATCCGTTTCAATAGCTTCGACTTCGTGATCAGTCTCAATTGGTGATACTCCCACCCGATCACGTTCTCGTAGCCCATGATAATCAACTTCCTTCAGTTCATAAAGTATAGCAGCGTAAATCGAGAAGTCCTCGATAAATCTGCTATAGTAATTCAATGATCCGAGGAAGGATTGCATGGCCTTCAACGATCGGGGGAAAGGTAAGTTGCTGAGAGCGGCTAGATCTTTCGGATTTGCTTCCAAACCTTGGATCGATACGTTATGGCCGAGGTAAGCGACCTTGGGTTGACCCCAGAAACTCTTGACCACACTGATCGATAAATTCCAGCGCTCGCAGGTATCTAGGAGTCGTTCGACCTTATCGCATAGCATATCCCAGGATGTTGCCGTGACCAAGATATCATCTATGTATGATCGCCTTCCCAATACTGATCGGCCCTGATCTTGGTCTGGCTCACCTTCCGTAAACACATCATGTAGATCAGTGGCTTCCCGATCAGCACTGATCTGGAAATACCCATAGAGAGCATTGTCGATCAGCCTCTGGTAGATCTGTGGGCATTCTTTAATCCAAACGGCATCCGATTCCATTCAAAAAGTCCAAAAGGTGTAACGAAAGCCGAGATCTCGCGAGCGCGATCAGTCATCGAAACCACCCAGAAACCACTAGCCATATCCAGCGAACAAAACCATAAAACTTTATCCAGATCTTCTAATAAGTTATTGATCAGGGGCATCGGGTAGACCATCAACTTCGTGAGGCGATTCACCATTCTGTAGTCGATACACAATCGAATATCAACCCCGTTCTTCTTAATCACAATCACGATCGGTGATGCCCACTGCGATGTTGATGGTCGGATGATCTTTGTACTCAGCAAACCCTTGATCAAATCGGATAACTTTTCCCGGTATTGAGGTGCAACTTTGCGACAACGCTGAGCGATCGGCCTTGCATTTCCCACGTCTATATCACAGACAGCTCCGAATGCGGCTGGGGGTAGGGCGTTACCTTTCCCCATCAGTAAGTGACGCCTCTTCCAGATGATCTTCTTTAGCTGATCGATCTGCTCGGGCGTGTTCACTTCGGGATCACCGACTTGTAAATCTTCCATGGTGACTTCTGGCATATTTGGCGATACTTCCGGTAACACGGCCATCTGCTTCTCGATACCTTCAATATATTGATCGCCACCTTCGTGTATACACACTTGCTCGTCCACCTGATCTACCTTTTTCTGATCGGCTTCATCTTGAATCGCCCCTTGTACGTCACTCGACTGATGGTATACTTCGGATTCACCCTCCTCTGTAATGAATTCAGCTGGTTCATCCTCCTTTTCTTCCTCATGATCGTGCTTGAACTCTTCACTGTCCTTTCCGCTAGCTGGGTCCGTTGTTTTCGGTGAGCCGGGCCTAATTATACTCAATATCTGTGGACCTTCTTTGACCCGGCCTTCCCCTGTCGCTTCGATCGGTGGCCTCCTGATCAGCAGCTTGGTCGGCGTAAAATATTCCGGCTTCTCGACCATAGGTGAGGTATCTTCATCCACTAAGTCTTCGTCACTGATCATGTCCGTGGTGGCTTGATAAGCCAGATTCTGCCATTCAATGTATCTTCGTGATCCCACTGAAACATATCCGATCTGTCGGGGTACTTTCCCCTCAGGTAACCACATCCCTAAGATCAGGTCTTCGTGGATGATCAGCGGCTGATCGGATATATTTGTGACTCTGATGTAGCTTGATCGGCCGATACCTTTAACGAACGTTGGTACCCAACGTTCGCCACGGGTCAGCCACAATTTTTGTTGCCGATCACTCGGCCGAATCATGACATCGACTGATCGGGACACCCCAATGTTCTCGTACTGACCCATCTTTAACATCCGTACATGAGTACCATACAAAGGTCGTCGGCCAGATAACTGAATCTGCACTTCATCCGGCAGAGTCAGGGTTCCATTAGACAGGTCAAGTCGTATACCGGCTGGTACCATAAAATTCATCCCCAATATCGCGTCTTGACCGGCTAACCGGCCAACCCAAGCATTAAAATAGTAGACCAGGGATCCTGCCAGGGTGATCTTCACACGTGATCGTCCTTCCGTCATATATGAACTCTCGCCGATCCCAACACATTCTTGCCTTTGGGTACTGTCTATACGACATCCCACCTTACGAGCAAAGGCGGAGTCGATGATCGAGACTTCCGCCCCAGAGTCAAATAAAATAGTGGCTTTCTCATTGTTGATCTTTCCATTAGCTTTAGCCTGTTTAAACCACTTGTCGGGAAAGTGATACTTCCAGTATCCTCGGGATTCACCTTGCAGTAGATCCAACTCCATGATCACATCCGATCGGGAATATTCGTCCACTCTGAGACTGTAGATCGGACACCGATCGATGCAATTTGAATTTGAACATGTATTGTCGGTTATCTTCTTTTCCTCAAACTTATCTCCGCTACCGACATATGCATAAATGCAGAACATAGATCGCTCGGCTCGAAACAGATTCCAACCTGGCGAGCGATCTAGTTTAACATCTTCTCAACATCTGGTGGGAGCATACCAGCATGTTTAGTCGGCACATACCACTTGCGCATCAGATTAAAGAATTCTTCGATTGGGCAGGCGCCGGCGTCATGAAGCTTCCCACAGGTCTTGCACACGAAAAAACAGTGATCAGAAGGGTGACCTTTACGATCACATTTTCCACACGTAATTCTTTTCCAACAATTACGATCTCCATGTTTGGTCGACCCACAATGCACACATTTCTTACGAGATCGGTCCTGATCAGGTTGAATACCACCAGGTTTCCGTCCATGCCATTAGTCGACGATCTCGGGCGATACATTGGCTCCGTCGTAAAGACATGACGGTACTGTTCCTCGTCCGAGCTCAGACTCGACTGGCCACTTCTTCTTCAGAACCTGAACTGTCTGATTCCTTCGCGATCATTCGAATCGCTCTGGCTGGTCGGGCTGCCGGTATCTTGCCCTGATCAGGGTGTGGCTTGGACCGATACCGGTTCGATCCTACCTCGACCTTGGGCTGTCGACTCTTGGCCCGCTGCAACGTCCTTAAGTCAGTTCCAGTTGTTCTGAGTCCTTTATACGGAGCAGGGTTAGCTGATCAGCCAGATCGCGCTTATCCAGAGTCCCAATGAAGTGGTCGACATGTTCACAGGCTATGTCCGGGTGTCGTGGGTCCTTGATCGGCATTTTCGCGCGTAGACCAGCAACATTCAACCGATGTAAGTAGTCGATCGGCGTCTCGTCGGATCTTTTCTTCATGTGGTAGTACTGCCTAGCGACAGACACCCCCGAATTGCAATATTGTTCTTCAAACTCTTCACACAAACGAGGCCACTTCAGACGCACTTCTCGACTTAGCTGTTTAAGCCAGTTCTTGGCCGGACCTTTCATTAGATCAGCGAAGATCAGGCATCTTTCAGCTTCCGGTGTCTTGTCCCTCAGAAAAGCCGACTTAGTCCGGCTTAACCAAGCCCTGGCCTGATCGTCATCCATATCTTTGCCAGTGAAATCTTTCAATTCCGAGATCGCAGACATTCGTACTCGGGTGATCGTTCCTGATTCACTGTCAAATGCCTGCGCGGAGGCCATATTCGCTCTACGAGGCATTTCAATGTCCAGATCATCTGGATCGAAATGTTGACTGATCTCGCCCTCTGACTCCATGTCCACATCACTCCGTGGGGGTGATCGGTGAAATCGGTCTTGGTGATCGGCCTGGCATATCGAACGAACAATTCCGGCTGATCGGACTGATTCCATCTCCACGTCCACGGGTCTCTTGACCGATTTCTCAGCGGACTGATTCATATTCGGTGCCGATCACTATGGTTGTCCTTGTCCAGGTGTGTACTGAGGCAATCCATATTGTTCACCCGCAAATCGGTTCATCATTGTCGCGAACATGGCTTTTAATTGCTCTGGGACCTCCGGCATGTTGGTATGACCGGTGTTGGAGGTCGAATTGGCCTGTGGCACTTCTTGAGCATCTTCGAAGCTTTCGTCCGATCCGACTCTGCCAGGTTCCGGCTTTCTCTTCCTGTTCTGCGACTCGATCTTGGGGTCGATCTGCTGGATCCCTTTTGGGCCCAACGTCATACGTGTGATCCCAACCGAGGAGTCGGTGGATGCCGCTCCAGATTGTGATGACGATTGATAGATCGACTCGATATCCATAGGATACTCAACCAACTGTGATCGGTGCGAAGGATCCGCGATCGGCGACTGAACCACTGGGTTCGCCCCTAGAAACGAGGCAAGATGATCATACAGGGTGATCATAGATTCTCTGATCGTCTCTTGATCCAGATCAAATAGCATATTCGCGTCGAAGGCACCAGTAGTGAAGCCAACCTCGTCGATCTGCGCCAAGAGGTTCCTGATCAGATCAAGTTGACTGCTTGTGATCACCGACCGGGTCGCTCGACCTTCAAGCTTCCCGATGATCTTAGGCTTAATGATCTTCATCACTTGGTTGGTAACCAGGAACTTGTGAAACTCTCGAAGATAGAACAGTCGTTCCACATCTTGAACAGTGGTCTTCTCGGCTGGTTCGATCTTCTCTTCGTCTTCCTCGAAGATCTTCGGTTTAGGTTTCACATATTTTTAGGTGGATCGCAATGATCCGCCCCCATGTTTTTTCTGTCTTTTTCCATTTTCTTCTTATGCATAGGATCAAGGTTAACACCTCGATCCTTTCCTGGGTTATTGTCAACTTTACTATAACCCAGATCGGCCCCGATCGGGGCCATGTGGGGAGTTATTTCATCTTTAATCTCGACCTGGCACTCCACCAGACCAGGTCGATCATCGCTTCTTTTAGAAATGGACAGCATCGGAGGCGATACGCCTTCCTCCAATACACCCGAAAAAGTTTCCTCCACTTTGATTTTCACATCTTTTTCATCATCAAAAGAATCACGGTGATATCCTGAGTCACCAAGTGATCCGGGCACGCGCACCATTGTGGTGTAGTCGCTCTCAGAAAATCTTCCTGAGACGCGAACACCCACGGGGGTCCCAGACGACTGACTACCGGAGGGGGTACTCCGTCCATCCGAGTCATGATCCGATCCGGCTTGCGGCCGGCTGGATCGGTCGCTTCCATCCGCTTGATCGCGACTGCTCGAATGTTGCATGTTGAAAGCTCACCTTGTGTACCCGTCAGTACTGGGTGGTTAGCTCTCCTGGTGGACCCTAGGGCGAAAAGTGTAAATCCGTCCAATAGGGAGATGAGGGTTAGGACTAGGGGTAGCTCCTGGGCGGAAATCGTCACCGGGGAGCTCGTCTGGCAATACACTTGAACTTTGTATAGTGCCGGCTGGGCCGAGAATAGTCGATCGGCCAGCTAAACCAATAAGACACTTGAAGTTTGTATAGTACCGGCTGGACCGAGAATAATCGATCGGCCAGCTAAACCAATAATAATGAAGGGCGAATCCAAATGTGTATATGAGGCAGATACAACTCCACACTCTTCCACAGAAGGCCAAAATGTCACCACTTCCCAATACTTAATACCGTGTTCAAAACACGGGCGACTTGAGGTGAGTATACGAAGTCGCCGCGACTCCCGGTCAGGGGACTTCCGGTGGGTTAACTTAACCTTCCCCGGGCAAACCAATAACAGCAAGAGGGGACCTTGTTAGCCCTCTGCCGTGAACCAATAAAAGCGACTTGTGTCTAAGAAAGCGAAACGTATACTGATTTATCCTATGTCCAATACTCCCTTTGTGTAACCTACCTCAAATAACACGTCTGACCAGTCATGTACCTTACCCAACGCAACCCGGCTAACTCCGACTTTGTGTACCTGCCCGGCCGGTACACCAACCCCCAAATGGTACCAACCCGGCCGGTACACCGAACCCATATGGTACCAGTCCGAATGGTACATTGTACCCGGCCGGCTCGGCTGGATAGCCACCCATCCGCGCCTCTCTGCCGCTGACGCTAGCAATCCCTTGGCAGCCTCTACTACGATCCAGGTGCCTACTCCTTCCACTAGAACAATCCTCTTCTATCAGGCTCCCTTCTCTCCATCCTTACGAACAGTCCCATCCTTACGAACAGTCCGCCATCTTGTCCGTCCGCTATCCGCGCCTCGGCCGTCAGACATCCATAGTCCTCCCGTCTGCTCAGCCTGCCTGTCCGATTATCCACGCCCCGTTGTCAGGCCCGCCGGTCCGATTTCCAGCCTGGCGCCACCTGGCCGCTTGTAGGCTTCCTCGGCGGCGACTATCCGGCGTCTACACCCTTGGCCCTTATTTCCACCAATCAGAATGCGCCCTTTGGAAAGTACCTTGCATTATTTTATAAGTCGCTTCACCACAGCCGCCCCTGAGTCGCGACACGGCCGCACAACGGTCGGGACACGATCTCACTCGAACTCACTTGACCCGATACCGCCCATCCATGCCTCGCTTTGGTACGTCACCCCACCACTTCATAATATCTCCATAACTCGGTCGGTCTCCACACTGGCCAGCAAGCATGCTCACCAATACTAACATTGTCTTGATTCACCTCCAGTCTTGCAAATTGACAAGGCCAACGTCTGCCGCCTTGTTCTCGTGGACGACGACTCGCCTGCCAGCGGGGTGGAGATCGCAAAACCGCCGAAATCATCTCGCACCCCCGATCTGGTGCTGTCGACCGCTGACGCCGAGGCTGCGCTCCGCGTTCACGGCCAAGCCTGCGGCGACCGAGACAGACTGAAAGTCGTCGTTTCTTCCCTTCGGGCGGAACTTCGATCCTGCCAGGACAACTATGAAGCTCTGTCTCAGAGCTTCAAAACTTCTTGCGCGATGTTGGACCGCCTGAACCCCCGGGTCGCCGAGCTGAAACTCGGTCGCAAAACAGCGGAGGATGAGGTGGCCCGCCTCAGGGCCATTGTGGGTCAGCTCACGGACGCTCTACAACGAGCGGCCGCGCCATCCACCCCGATCTCCGAAACGGCGGGGATGGGAAAAAGGCTGGACGTGTTGACCGCCCAGGTGGATGGCTTGGAACAAATCCAAGCCGACTTGGTCCGTCAACTCGCCGCTGGGAACCGCCGGGCTGATGAAGCCGCCGTTCGGGGTCCATCTCCCGAAATAATCAATCTCCAAGAAAAGGTGGCCGATCTCGAATGCCAAGTCGCCGTCCTGACGGGAGAGCGCAACCGCCTCCGCATGTTGGAAGACGTCGTCGAACCTCTCCGGTCTGCCAATCAGGAATTGGTCCAACGATCCAAGCTTCAGCGTGAGTGCCTCGTCTCCTCTTACGTGATGGCCCAGTTGCTTACAGTTTTATTTTCTTGTCACTCCGCAGTTCAACAGTTAGAACAGCTGAAACAGCAATCTGCTAAAATTCCGGACATGTCTCGGGAGCTTACGCATCTTCGTACCCGGCTCCGCCAGGTATCCCAAGACCTGGATAAGGTGCGAGACAACCGCGACCACCTGCGCGACTCCCACGCCCAGGCCCTTCGCCAAATCACGGATCTGGAGCGGCAGTTGCAAGAAGCCACTTCTCGGCAACAGGAGTTGCGGTCTGAGCTGTACCGGGCCCGCCAAGAGAATTCCGACGCCCATGCCATACTGGCTCGGGCGGACTGTGTTTGTCATGCCATGCTGGATAAAGAGGATCGTTTTAGGTCCTTGTTGTGTGGACTTCAAGACCAGCTCGAGGCGACTCGGAGCCAGGCCGCTCCCCTTTTGCAAGCTCCTCCCAATGTACGGGAATCCGTCTTGTCTGTCTTGGGGATGGTGGATCAGTGGAAGACTTCTCCGCCGAACCCAACCCCGTTGCCCGCTGCAGCAGGGTCGGAACCTGAGGAACATCCCGCCGGCTCCGATTCGCCCCTTGCCGGTTCCAATTCTTCGTCCGCCCCGGCAGGATCGCAGAGCCAAAAACGTCCGGCCGGCTTTAGCCCCTCTTTTGCCGATGCCAGCCCGCCTAAGAGGAGGAAGCAGAGCGAATCCCCACCCTCGCGCCAATGTTCTCCAGGCAAGTCGGACGACGGGGAAGAGCCCGGGTCGGAGAGCGAGGACAGCCTGTTCGCGGAGCGGACCCCTCTTCCATCCCCTCAATACACTCCCGGTAGAACCGGTCTCACCCCCAGTTCTAACTCTGAAGAGGACTCGGAATCCGAAGCGGCCGCGCCCTCTTCTGAGTCAGCGGCCGTGCCTTCTTCTGAGTCAGCGGCCGTGCCCTCTTCTGAACCAGCGGCCACGTCGCCTAATTCTTCTTCGGACTCGGGGCCATCCTCCCCTTCGGTTATCTATGACGATGACGAAGAAGACGAGGATTACGAGGCTCAGCAAGTCAACGTTGCGTTAATCCGTTCTCGCGCGGATACCCGTCGCCGCCCTTCCCGTTCCGGTAGGCGAACGACTGGTCCAGTGGAATCCGATCAGATCATCGATCTGCAGACTCCGCCGCCGGCAGGTTTTGGTTCCGGGGAACATGAGCCGTCCGACCCATCCTTGCTTCCCAGCATTGTCGACGCCCCGGCCGCTCCGGTCGCGCGTAACTCGAGTTCCGACGGAGTGGCCGAGGAGAAAGTGGAAGACAACGACGATGACATCCCGGATCAGTGGTTGACCCCTCCCGACCTGAGTGACTCAGAGGAACCTCTTTCCCAGTCTCCGGCCAAACAACGACGCTCAACCTCGGCCGGGTCACGTACTACACGCCGACCCCACCGACCGGCAGCCAAGTCTAAAGTCCGGAGGAGTACTCTTCCTCTTGCGCCCTCTTTTCCCAAACTTCCGCTTCTGTGGTTATCGGGAGGGCGTTTCCCCAGTGGGGCGGATCGGTCTGCCATACTGCCTTGGCCAGTCGAGCAACTGGGCAACACCAGTCTGGCTGATATCTCCAGTTCCCAACTCGCTCATTCTCTGTCCCGTCCGCCTCTCTGGTTGTTCCCACGATCTTACAAGGCGCCGTCTCCAAAGACTTGGGACCCTGACCTGATGAGGTCGGGCGCCATCGACACACTCATGGGGACCGAACCCTGGAAAATCTTGCACACCAAGATGCCGGACATGGGGCTTCCATCCGATCCATGGTTCACGGAATTCAAAGCGAGACTTCATGATTTCACCGTGACTCACGCTCGGGCCATCTGGGAGTCTACCCACTTCCTGTACATCTCGGCCGAGGACAAGCGAGCGGACGAGTCCCTCCGCAGGTACTCCCTTGCCCGTAAGAATCGTCGGGGGCGAGCTTCCGAAACGTGGGTCCGTCTGTGTGCGTTCATCATGGCGGGTATCCGGGATGGTGAATATGACTTGGACCTGTTTCTCTTCCCGTTCATGCTCCATCTACCAAACCGCAGGAGTGGATATGCAGCGGAAGGAGGGACGTGGTATCCCGGCCTAGGTGCGTTGGATCAGACCACCTCTCTTTCTCAATCTTTGGCGGCCATAGACTAGCAAGATCCTTGGGGCAATCAATACCGCGCACGGCCCTCCGACCACCCTGGGCTTCGGGTGACTCGGCTCCGAGGCAAGTATAGTCATCGACGGGGATGAGTAGTCGGGCTTGCTTTAATTCTTCCATTTCTCTCAGTTTTTTTCTTTTTTAATATATCCATCTGTTCTTCTTCCGTTCCCACTCCAAACATTCACTGTTGACTACTAACCGTGGTTAGCCTCGCCAGGTCTGCTCGGGGTCCGCCTAGAGGGACCTTTCATTGCTGCAGGGAACTTCTTGGTCCGATCGGGCGTGGACGCCCTGTTCCCAGTCGCGGTCGCTATATTCCCCTTCCATAGGACGGCTGGATTCGGGCGATGGGCCCTCGTCTCTAGCGGCCGTTTGATTATCTCCGATAGCTTGTTCATCTCCGCCAATTCGTCCAACAATCCTGGATCCGAGACGGTGAGTCCGGTCTGATCTCGCATGGCCAAGGTGGCCAGATGGTCTGCGCTGTTATTCCAGTCTCGTTTAACGTGCAGCAATTCGTGCTCCGGCCATCTCCGCAAGGCGGACATAACCCGATCATTTAACAGTCTCAGCCGCGGCGCCTTGCAATCTATCTCTCCGGTGATTTGCCGGATCACTAGGTTGGAATCACCGCATATGATGATCCGCCCCTGTGTCCGGCCAGCCAACAGATCTAGAGAAAGCAGCAGTCCTCTATACTCTGCTTCGTTCACCGTGATGCCAGGCGTGAAATCCGAGGCGGCCGCGATCGCCTTCCATTCGGGCAGCTTCCACAAAATGGCACTATAGGCCCCGACCCCTTTCTTTACACTCGCCGACCCATCAAAACTCAAAACCATTAGTTCCTCCGTGGGTCCCACTGTTGGTGGCGGCAATACGATAGTTTGTCGAGGCTGCTTCCGAGGTGCGATCGCTATCAGTGCTTCCTCCACTTCTGCCCGGGGGGTAATGCTGGCAGCCAGTGTGCCAGTATTTCCTCTTCCCCTTTAGTACACTTAATCACTTCGAGGGACCACTGAGACAACAGAGCCGCCCATCTCCCCAGCCGACCGTCAATCCCATTCGCCGTCAGGAGCCATGATAGGGTCGACCGTCTGGATAGTACTTTGATAGGCCGAGACACCAGCATAGTATAACACACATCCAAGATCCGTAATAGAGCCAGAACTTCCTTATCCACCAACCCATAATTAATTTCATTAACTTTCAAGGTCCGGCTGGTGAAGGTCACGGGACAGTACACTCCATCATGATCTTGCACGAGGGCGGCCGAGATGGCCCACTTGTTAGCGTAGATGATGACCACCGGAGTCTTATTAACATCGAAATGTTTCAGGACCGGTGTGGTCGCCATCTTCGCCTTTAACATGCCAAAAGCCACCATCGCTCGGGTCATGTGGTCGTCCGGGCCGGCCGCGCCGGGGTCCGGCGATCGGTCGCTTGCCTGGGCAGATAAGGGCGCTTCCCCATTGGCTGAAATACTCAAGGAGGGCGCTTCCCCATTGGCTGAAATAACCGAAAAGGGCGCTTCCTCATTCGCTGAAATAACCGAAAAGGGCGCTTCCTCATTCGCTGAAATAACCGAAAAGGGCGCTTCCTCATTGGCTGAAATTGCCGGCCCGGCTTGCGTCTCCGCTTGCCTATCCTGCTCTCTCAGCTTATAGTAATCCACCTCCCGCAACTCATACAAGACCGCCGCATAGACTGCAAAATCCTCGATGAACCGACTGTAATAATTCAGGCTCCCCAAAAAGGATTGCATAGCCTTTAGGGATCGTGGGAACGGCAGATTACTCAAGGACTCCAAATCCTTCGGGTTAGCCTCCAATCCGGCAATCGACACTTGATGACCCAGATAGGTCACCTTAGTCTTTCCCCAGAAACTTTTAACCACACTAATCGAAAGATTCCACTTTTCACACGTAATCATCAACTTCTCCACTTTGTCACACAGTAAATCCCAGGTAGTTGCCGTAACGAGAATGTCATCAATGTAAGACCGCCGCCCCAAAACTGAAGGTTTTGGGTCGGGTTCCGGGTCACCTTCGGCGAACACATCCCCGACCAGAGCCGGATCTTGATCCGCCTTGATCTTGAAGTGTCCGTACAGCGCGTTATCTATCAGCCGTTGATGAATCTGCGGAGCATTCTTCAGACCGAACGGCATCCGGTTCCACTCGAACAACCCGAAAGGCGTCACGAATGCAGAGATCTCCCGTGCACGATCGGTCATAGAGACCACCCAGAATCCACTGGCCAT
>MIQA02002927.1:0-20405 GCA_001887855.2 Sclerospora graminicola | reverse complement strand
AGGACTCCATATCACCTCGTAAATGAATAAGTAACTGTTGAAATATTACTGTGAAATTTGACTTTAATGAAATACAAAGTTATTTCGGTAATTTCCGAATTGATGCTCTTATGACCAGAACGGACTCTTTTCGGTACTGCCGGTCCGGGTAGAAACTTCCGCTACATCCAGTTAAGCGAGAGACACACTCAGTCACCTAACCCTAAGCCAAAAACCATTACTGCTCGCCGGAAAGACCCTAAGCCCGCTATGGCTTCCAAGCAAAGCCTCCGCTTGCATTATGGGCAATGTTGGGTCCTGGGTTTACATCCGCGTGCTTCGCACACGGCATGTAAACCCCAGGCAAAAATTTAGGTTGTGTTCTCTCCTGTGTGGTTGTCTCGTTTCTGTGTGTTTTCACTGTTTATATGTGCTTGTCATGTTTTTTGTGCCCTTATCTGGATGTAGCGGAAGATGGTTCGGCCAGTCCGGAACGGCCTCGGTTTTCAGTACTGCCCTATTTTTACTATTATTCCATTTTGGACCAGAGAAGTTATGGTGCGGTCCCAGGATAGTGGAAGCCACTGACAACACTTCGCATGCATGTTTACATTGCTTAGGAAGATAAACACTTCTTAATATACTTTATATTACTAAAGTCACTGTTTTCGTTTGCCTCGGACTACGCTATCACCTCAACGACTTATATACAGCAAAGTCGGTGTTAGTATACTACTATACACTTGATTTGGTATAAAAGGTTGGACGAACTTACTGGAATCAACTACGCTGACATATATCTCTAACTCGACGAGATGGAAGGCAACACCTTTGAACAGTAACTTTATTATCACTCAAAACAGATAAAGCAACTTCAGTTTGGTCCAATTTGGTTTCGTAACTCCGCAATCCTAGCCGCACTCAATGCCTTAGTCAATAGATGGGCAACCATATCTCCACTTGACTCTGGTTTCATCTTCCCTTTTCTCTTGTAGTCCTTGATAAACTTCAACTTACATCAACAGTCGCGCTTTCAACTGCCGAAGCGGAATTCATGTCGCTGCTGTTGGTGGAAAGCAAGTGCTTAGGATAAGAGAATTGCTCGGGGGTGGAACTCAAGAGCGCCGATTGTCTAAAAAATCGACAATCGGGTCGCAATAAAACAACCCTTGAACGAAGCTGGCGTTGCCAGCGCTTTTTAGAACTCCAACCGGCAATAATAACATTTACGAAAATAACGTTAGCGCTAATGCTCTTTCGATCGTCCCTGTCAGCGGCGAAATGTGCATCGCTGTAACTTATTGCGCATAGGCATAGCCTCCCCATCGTCATTCTTTAAAACTAATTGCAAAGATTTTGTGTCCTTGAGATACCTTGCCATTCTTTTTGCCATTTGAAAATCCAAAACGTCGGTGCGTGTGTGTGCCGAGTCGCTCTCTGCACCACAAATGCGATGTCTGGGCGAAAAAACCTGGAAATTTACAATAAACTCCCAACAAGCGATTGAAAAAATCCCTGACCATCAGCTTTTTTGTCGTTAATCCTAGACAGTCGAGACTTCAAATTTTCGGGAACATTTCCTTCCAAAACGGGAGTTTTCACTGCATTTGCGTCTGTCCGTGCGTGCTTATCCATCATTTCTTCTATCTTGACTTCTTGGTCAATAGAATAACCATTTTCCGGATCTCCTTCGATCCGCATGCCCAGGAATTTCTCATAATTTCCGAGTTCCTTCAGTTCAAGTATGCTCCTTTGATCGAAGAAGTTATGCACAAGTTTTGTGTCTATGCCAGCCACCCAAGAGATCATCAACGTAGACGCCCACAAGAAATGAGTCCACACTCATCATTTTGTATAAACACGCAAGTGTCTGTCAGAGACTGCGTGAAATTCATTTTCTCGTAACAGCTCATACCATAGGATCTAGCCTGCTTTAAACCGAATAGGTTTCGTTTCAATTTCAATATCACGTCTTCTTCATCTATGCATCAATTCTTCCAGCTTTTCATGTGAGATCTTCATGATTGGGGTACTTGTAGGTGAATTTCATAGTCCTCCTCTGTAGATGCTTTAGGCTATGCACTAGGCAAATCACCATGCCGAGCAGGCACTTTCCAAATAAGTCTCATAATCAGAATAATCTTCATATTATTGAGATCCATAACTATCGAAAACGTGAAGAAATATTCCTCTTCAGAAGTTTGCCGATCACTAGGGGCTACCAGTCTAGCTTTGAGACAATCAACGGCGCCGTCAGCCTTTAACTTTGTCTTATACAACCTAGCGACCTTTTTCCGTCAACCTATCTCATTATATTCCAAGTACCTATCTGTTCCAGAGCTCGCAATTCTGCATCTTCGACCGCCTTCCATTCGTCGAGCAACCGGCCTTTATGCGCATCATGGTAGCTCGTCGGGTCTGAGTGCAATGTCGAGATCCACTGCTCTGAATCCCGGAATCTGTGACTGCAAATGCACACAGCAATTGGTTTGATCATCCTTAGCCAGATCTTTTTGGAAACGGCAATTGTTTCCGCTTTATCTTGGTGGTCACTTCCGGATACTTACCTTGATCTTCCGACATCTTTGTTCCCTTTTCATTCGCTTTTTTCTCGAAAGTGCAGCGGGTTTCGGTGTCTCTTTTGTCTTACGTCACGTACATTCTTGGGACGTTTCTTTCTCGGTTCTCCACTCGTTTATCATTCTCCTTTTCCTCATGACTGACAGTGCCTATTCGTTCGTGATTTCTTTCGTTATCCGGCGCGCACCTTCGACGGCCAAACAATTTGGGGCAACCTCTTCCCGATCACTCATCATCCTTGCGATATGCTTGTTTGCTTCTTCATCCAGCGTCTCGAATGACGTTACGTGTCGGGTAGCCGGTCCTTTTGAAGAACCTTGTAGCCATTTGTTTCATCATTCCTTCTTAATGTGAGACCTCTCGCATGTTTCACCAGAAGCTTCGTGCGTGGGTTCCTGTATACCATACAGAGCGACCCGAAAAGCACGATATCACCAATATCCGTAGACTTATTCGTAGCACTTGGATCGGAGGTGCCTTTCCCGGATTTGCCCTGGTAGGACTGTGGTTGAGTATATATGTAGCATACTCAGCCGCCTCCGTCCAAAACGTCAAGTGCACACCCGATCCAAAGATCATGACCGAACCATGTTAAAAATGGTTCGGTTCATGCGCTCCACTTTTCTGTTAGACGCTGGGCTTCCAGCTTCCGTTATTTTGGCTTCGAACTTGCAAAAGAGGCCCACGTTTCCGAATCCACCGCCACCTTCTGTACGTAATACGTGTATACGGCAATTAAATTTGTTCTCGAACCAACAGAGAAAGTGCTCAAACATTTTAGCTGCGCGGTCCTTTGTGCGTGCCGCAAACACACGTCCGGTTTGCTATAGTAATTTACAAACAAAACCAGAAGTCTGTTTCCTCGCTTATCGCGTGGGGTTATGGGGCTTTTCAAATCGCTGCATATTATATCTATTGGCGAGTTGCTTTCAGAATCCCTTTTTGACTGTTTAGACTTCTGACCCTTTCCTTTCGCACAGGTCAGGAAGTTTGGACGTGAATGGTCCGTGATCTTTATGTCTGACCTGGGGTTCCTGGCCAGTCTTTCAATGGCATCATACGCTAGGTGGCCAATGCGGGCGTGAAAGTGATAAAGTGTCTCTTCTTAGGCCTCATCTCCCACGCCTTTGGCAAACAAAATTCATTATCATATTCGAAAACTCCATTGAATGTTTCTCTGGCCTGTTTACATGCAAATATGCAACGAACACGGATCCAAACACCTCGACATGAAATAGTACTTTGTTACGAAATATTAATTCCATTTATTTGCCATTATTTCGTAGCGTGCAACCCTTCTTTGGTAAGCAGCCAAGCGATATTAAATGTTTTGCTAGTTTCGGGTAAAAAAACTTCCGTTAGCATAATTGTCGTGGGTATGCCCAACCCCACATCTCTTATCAGCGTAACTTGCCCGACTTTGGTAATCTGTAACAGTCCACCGTCCGGAAGGGTTAGTGTGTCTGCACTGTTACATTCCTTCACATTTTTGAGGAGTCTTCGTCCAATATGAGGTACCTTGTCTACGATCCACAGATTGTTTTCAGGCTTCGCCTGTTCCTCATTCATTTCCGTCTCATTTTTGTTAATTTCTGCCGTCACCAGCCTAAAACGTTGCTTGCAAACCCGTGTGGCTCTGTCGGTTTCGTCTTTCGCCTCTCTTCGGACCTTTTCTCGAGTCCTGTTGCGGACAGTTCCTGCGTATGTGTCCTTCAACTTCACAGCCATAACACGCTTGCTTCTGTTTTCACCCACGGAATTGACAGCAAGTTTTCCAGTTCGTTTAAATTTATGCGCATCATCATCCAATTCTTGCGCCCAGGAATCAAATTCTTACGCGTGTTGCAAGTAATCTTGCCGCTGTGGATTGTAGCGTACCATAAGCGTAAATTTCAGCCTTTATGTCACAAATCCACGATAAATTCCATAATCAAACGCTCACTGGACTCGCTTTCTCTCGCCAGCGTGACCAAGTATAAATAATGTTCTGGCCAGGACCTCCTGGGGCCTTTTCGGATGCAAACAACTGAGCAGCTTGGTAATGCGTAATGTTTACCTTGAAAGCACTTAGCATTTGTTCCAGAACGAAATACAATTCTGGCAATATCTACCACCAGGTACCTATGTTTGCTTGGAAGTATTTTACCGCTATACCTTCCAATAGTTCGCCCAGCTTGTTGACTTTAAACTGTTCGTTCCACGTAAAACCGGATGACAGCTCTGCAACTTCTGTCGCTTCAATAAACAGGTACGCCCACTGTTTGAAGCCCGAACCCAGCCCGGCGTAGATTTCTTCGCCCAGAAGATTTCGACACTAAGTTTTGGGTTTTTTACGTTTCTCGGTGCTGCCATCTGATTCGCGAACAAATTTCCAGGCATAGTAATGCCCGCAGCCAATCCTGGCGGGTTGATTCCTGGCGTCTGTCCTTGTGGTACGGCTCCATCACCACCACTCAAACCACTACCACGCCCTATGCAATCTTCGGCACTAAAGTCATTCAAAGTCATCTTCATTCCGAATGGCCCGTGATTTCAGCGTCTTTCTGGATTCTTGCGTACTTTGGGCCCTTGTTCGACCCCAGGCGATGTGCTAGGGGCCGATCCTTGTGATCATGCCTCCTCTACTACCTCCAAACGTATATCCGTGCGTTTGAGGTACAAGTACTTTATAATCGCCACTATATTTTTTTACCTTTTTCTTCCTCCAAAACGTGACCAAGAAATGAGAAAAACTTCGAGAAAATTTTCCACAACGAGAAAAAATATTCCAGTAATTCACGAAAACTGAAAACCGAGAGATCTTAGAGAAAATAAACCTTGCAGTCAAAAAGGTGCTTAGTTTAGGCCCGTAACCCTTGGGCTCATAACCGGTTGGAAAATATAGAGGCTTACAAAGTTCTTAAATATACACTTTTCCTTTTAGCATATAATTGACGTGTGGTACGCCAGGTGAAGGTGTAAGCAATGGCACTTTCTTACTTGACGAATTAACTTACGTGGGACTAGAATAACAAGTGTATTTACAATATCTAGCAGGTTTGTGAATACTCGGCACTATATTGCTGGTGCTAGCTAACCTAAAATTTATATGTAGTGGTCCACACAGTTTTGCTAAACATGGAACTTCATTTTTTCCTCAACAGCAAAATGACTCCAAATTCCAACACGCTCCGTCCTATCCCAATCGTCAAAGCCTACAGCAGGTCCGAAATACATTAGATACTAAAATTAAAATTGTGTAGATCATAATGATTTGGAATGGTTTTTAATAATTTTATTTGCATTAATTAGAATTTTTGAATATTAGCCATACATAATTTCTTCGTGGTGATGTTAGCCAAGTCCCCTAAGCACGTAGATTTGCCAAGAGGAAGTATTCCCCCCTTGCGTTTATGTACTATTAGTACATAGATTTTGGGTGTACATGTAACGTAATTCTGGCGCCAAAACGGGTATCTGAGCTTTTTGGCCATTGTTTTAACTCCTTTATGTCCATTGTTGGAATTTGTGACGTTTTGATGAACCACGAACAAATTTGAATGAAACTGTTAAGATGCATATTAGCAGAATTTTTAGGTTAGAAGTTTTCCGTGTGTCTATTTTAATAATACATAATATATCACTTTTTACAAATAGACCGACACTAAAACGTCAGCTTTATCGATTGTTGCACTGTTGTACTAACCGACGACCGCCGCAGTATAAGTTGATTTCGAGACAATTACGATTTGGATTAACTTACTGAGCACTAACAGGTTCACGTGGAGCTATTAATTGCTTTCGTTTACGTTTTTGATTGGAGACAGGAATTGTGGACACTGACAGGTTCTCTCTTTCCTTTGCGTTTTCTCGTTACGTGGATTATCACTGTTTCAGTGGAGTTGACGTGATATTTTACAACAGGTTATGAGCCCAAGTTTAACGGGTCTCTTAGGTCCGGTTTTGTTCTGCTTTAAGCAAAAGCAGCCGGCTAAAGTCTCCTTGACCGGAAGGGTAATTGTTCTGGTTCTTTTCGGTTGCATTGAAAGATTGGTTCGCAGGCGTATTACACTGCGATCATGGCAAATGAGAGTGAAGACCGTATGGCAGGGGTCATGAACGGTATGACGGACTTTATGCGGAAAGTTGGCAAAAGCCTCGTAAAAAAGATGGAAAACTCAAGCGGCGGAGCTGAGTCACTCGCACTCATAAAGTGGTTTCAGAGAAAGTCTGAGAAATCACGGCCCTTTGGTGGCAGAATGACCTTGGAAGATCCGAGCCGGGATGAAGGCATTGGTCATGGCGTGCCTGATAACTTCGTGATGGGACGGGCAGGTGTTCCCATGAACCCGGCACAAGCGGGTGGAGCACCGGATGAGAATATAAACATCCCACAAGTTGGTATGCCGTATAATGTGAAGCTTGCGAAGCTCACCATCCAAAAATTGTGGAAATCTACAAGGGTCTAGGAGAAGGTTTTAAGCAATGGGTTTACCGGTTCCTAGAAGCTTTGGAAGTGGCTCAGTTGACGTCGGGTTTCCAGTAGAATGCACGGCTAAAAGGGAACAAACTGGGCGAACATTTGGTAGAAATGGCTCTCAAGTATTTTCAAACAAACATAGGGGCTTGGTGGGCGGCGGCCCAGTCGTTATACACAGTGTTGGAACAAATGAACAAGGCGTTCAAAGTAAATATGTCACACCACCAAGTCTCAGCCATGTTTGCGGCCGATAAGGATCCAAAACGATCCTGGACCGAGCATATCTATACTAGCTCGCGAAGGCGAATTATCGGATATGTTAATTGTGGAAAAAATCGTGAATTCGCAGTGCCAAGTATGAAAGTCGCACCACGGTGAGGTACAACCCCATGAGGCAAGATTACCTGCAGCATACCCAAGAATTGGTGCCATGGGCACAAGAGCTCGAGGATGACGACCGCGAAGGAAGCCTAACAGGATGGTGGTGAACTCCGTGGACGAAAGAAGGAACTCAATGAGTTGTTAAGGTTGTAGGGCCAAGGGTCATATTCAAAGGAATTGTCCGCAACAAACCAAGAGAAACGATATCCAAAGAGCAAGCAAGAAAAGGCGTTAAAGTGATTTAATTTCTGAGCGTTGTTTCGTGCTTAAGACAGTGGATAAGCCCCGAGAAACCACGCAAGAAAAGGGAAAGACGAGTGACAAAATTTGGATCCTCGATAGCGGTGCAAGCCGACATTTAATCGGGGACCCAAGTTTGCTCAAGGATTCAAAAGAATGCAGTTTTGGTGATGGATTGGTTCTGCCAGACGGCGTATTGTTAACCGCCACGCAAGTTGGCACAGTGACGCTCAAAAGCAATGAGCAGCCAACAACGACGATTGGATTGACGGAAGTGTATTATGCAGTTCGCGAAAAATCGGACATCGCTGGGGTGCTTGAAGAAGAAAAGTCGCTACATCGCAGACAACAACGAGGAAATGGAAATCAAACTAGGAATCAGGTCACGTTTCCGTGTCGAACTATATGGATCAATTTTTCTGGCGAAGTTACCCGCAGAAAAAGTTGGATAATTTCCGTTCTCAGTTTAATAACATGGTAATGAATGTGCAAATAGAGGAGGCAGGAAATGATGTGCGAGAAGGAGGTCTGTACCACTTTCAAGAGCACCTCGGGCACCTAGCGTATGATACCACCGAACGCATGGCTAAGGATCCTAGATCGGGGATCAGTCTAACCGACCACAAGCGTCCGAACTGCCTAACCGGTGCCAAAGGAAAGATCTCACGAACGAAACAATCCACACGTGAATTGGGCACAAATTCGCCAATAGAACGCATAGGTTGAAGTTATATGCAGCGACCTTAAGGGTCCAATCAGTCCACGCGACAGACGTGGAAATCGGTTTTTGGTAGTTTTCGTGGATCATTTTTCAAACTATGTGCGTGTACACAAAAGAAAGGGCGGCGAAAAGGTTCGAGCATTTCTTGGCATGGTTCGAAAATGAATTCGGCTGCAGAATTCACGTTTTACGTACCAAATGCTTATAAAAATGTTATTAAAAAAAATTTAATAACATTTTTATAAGCATTTGTTTCACTTAAAAAAGCAAAAAATATTAAACGAGTTGAATAAAAAGCTGTAAAAAATGCCCCTATAGTACCTAACCAATAAGCAAAATAAAGGTGGAGAGCTCAAGAATGTGGAGCTTTTCTGTATAAGGACGGGGGTTCGCTGGCAGATTATTGAGGCAGGAGCCCCAGCCTCCAACGGTAAAGCAGAACGAATGAGCCGAACCATTTTCAATATAGTTCAGTGCATGAATTTTGGTTCAGGAATACCACTAATGTATTGGACTGAAGCGGCCGAGTATGGAACATACATACTCAACCGCAGTCCGACAAAGGCGAACCCAGGAAGGGTTCCGCCAATTCAATTATTGACGAAAAAACAAGTGGATGTCGGTGACATTGTGGTTTTGGGTCCCCATGTATGATTAGGAGGAGTCAAAGAGGAAATCACTACGAAAACACGCTGAGAGAGCGCTACAACTCGGCAAAAATGATCAAACCAAATGCTACAAGGTCTTGTTACTTAGGGATCGGGTAGTAATAACTACCCGCCATGCGATGAACATTCAAACGCTCGACCAAAAGTCAAACGATAAGGTCGCGAAGAAGATTCAAGTTGAAGAAAATGACAGTGAGGGAAATCCTGAGGAGAAAGCACAATTTTCAGCCGACGGGAAGGAGTCGGAACGTGAATCTATTGCCAGAAACCAAAAAAATGCATCGTTTTCGGATCGTGGAGAAAAGCAAGCCAGAAGAAGGTCCGCGAAAGTTGGGAAGGAGCGTCAAAAAGACTCTGAAAGCAGCGGCTCTCGAAGAAGAGAAGAAAAAGAAGAAGTACAAACCAACAAAGCAGAGAAGCACGATTGTGGAAGGAGGGTTAGAGGGCATTTCAACACCGGGAAACACCCAAGAATGTTTGGAGACTGTGGATGACACCACGGAGACAGAAGAACACATGTTTTTTGCATTTGCGGTGATGAACGTGGAAAATGGAGATGATACGAAGTTTGCGGTGCTTCCCGATTCCGAAAATTTCCGGAAGGCACACGGGTCCAGTCAATTGCAGAAATGGACGGCCGCTGAACAAACAGAATTACGTGCCTTGGAGAAACTAGGCACCTGGAAAATGATGAAACGAGTGGAAGGGAAGAAACCTTTACTTACAAAGTATTTTTTAGACTAAGTTGAAATCGGATGGAACAGTGGAAAGATACAGAGCAAGGTTGATCGCGGGTGGGTACCAACAGATTCTTGGTGAAGATTATTTCGTAACTTTCTTAACGGTCATGAAGTTGAACAACATGAAAGTTTTATTCTCATCATGTCGCTCCTTTGGAACATACCCGCACGGCATGGAGATGTGACCAGTGCATATCCGAAAGCAGAGACAGAAGATGGATATGAAATACACCTGCAAATACCCCAAGGAATGGAAGTGTCCAAGGAAAGTTTGAAAAGTTTTCGAGTGGATTCGAAGCGGGATTTAGTTCTAAAGCTGGAGAAAAATGTATGGGCTTAAACAGGCTGAAAGACCTTGGTATGAACATTTACGTGGAATCATGGTTGAGATGGGTTTCGTGCAGTGTCTAACAGACACATGCATTTTCATACGCATTATTGGAGGCAGCAAAACTCTAGTGGGGGTATATGTCAAGGTCTTATTCGTCACGGCAACCTGTGAGACACTGGTTAGAGAGATAATAACCAAAAACCGCGAATGAACGTAATCTACACTATAGCCGTGTGGTGGAACCGATTTAGGTATGGTCATGGCGTGCAGCTGATTCAATCGCACGGAGAGGCTGGTTTGTGGGCCCGTCTAATCTTCAGAGGCAGCATAGGGAGGTATAAAATATCTTGGAGCTCTATGAGCCAGCCGACGTGTTTAAGATGAACGAAATCGGCCTATTCTCGCGCATTTTTTCAAGCCAAGTGCTGGTGACACGTTCTATTAAAGGCAAGAAGAAGGGCAAGACGCGCACTACAGTAGGGTTGTGCTGCAACCTGGATGGCAGTGAAAAGTTGCCCCCTGTGGTGACCAACAAGGCCAAGGCTCTAAATTATTTCAAGGGCGTGAACGTGGAAGCGCTTCCTATCCACTTCTATTGAAGCACGCAAGCGTGGATGATGAGTGTCATGCATATTCCCTGAGTGGCTATGCGTCCTCATCGCGAAGATGCATGTCCAAAAGATCATTTTCTTGGTCGATAACGCAAGCTGCCTCCTATCTATCGAGTTGAGTAATGTCCGTATGACAAATGTTTTTGAAGATATGGAGGTATTGGGGCTGAAAGATCTCGGAAATGTGGAGGGGTATGGGAGTCAAAGGAGACTCAGGGAGTGGATATACTGTCGACCAAGAATTAACCATCCAAGAAATGCTTGAAAAGCATGGACAGCGAGATGGGAATCCAGTCCAAACACCAATTTCGGAGGCAGAAATGAATCCAAGTTTATGATGTATTGCCTACAAAGGCAAGTGGAAAGTGTGCATTAAAAGTTTTCAATTACTGGTGGGCAGCTTACTCTGGATTTCCAGGTGCACGAGACCTGATATCTCTTTCGCTGTGCACAGAGCCAACAGACGCACACATGCACCGACGCTACTCGATTAAAGGTGGCAAAAAGGGTGACACAATATCAGAAAGGAACCAAATGTTTGAAGCTGCACCTAAGTCACGATGATGGAGAACACTTATCTTTACGAATTGTCGGATACAGTGACGCCGATTTCGCTGCTGATAAAGCATATCGGAAAAGCGTAAGGGCAAACGTGATTTTTGTGAAGGAAATAATTGGCGGCTGGAGGTAAAAAACAAGGAACAGTTGCGCTGTCTACGACAGAGGCTGAATTTGCAGCCGCAGCAGCTGGAGGAAAAGAGGCATTGGGAATCGGAGAATTGTAGGAGATCGGTGTGGGTGCAAAGACACCGATCGTGCTGAAAATTGACAACATGGCAGCAATTAAGCAACTGCAGAGCGAAGCCAGTGCTGCCAGCACGAAACATTCGGATGCTAAATTAAGTTCCTGAAGGATTACGTCCAAAAAGGGCGTGTGTATCCAGAACATGTGGGTACAGTTGATATGATAGCAGATCTACTGACCAAACATTTGAGTGCACCAAGGAGTGATGAATTACGAGGACAAATTGGTCGAAAGTAACATGGAGCAAATGGATTTTACTTTCGAATGCATAGATTTTGATGAAGGCTACGTTTGAAACTAAGCAAAACATGCAGCGTTAACGGTGTCAGAAGGAATGTTGGAATTTGTGACGTTTGAATGAAGCACAGACATGAATTAAATTCGAACGAAACTGCCAAGGTGCATGTTAGCAGCGTTTTTAGGTTAAAATGTTTATGTGTCAATTTTTTTAGCATTACATAATATATCACTTAACGTTTTACAAATAGACCGAAACTAAAACGTGGAGTCAGCTTTATCGATTGTTGCACTGCGTACTAACCGACGACCGCCGCAGTAAGGTAAAGCTGTAAGTGAACCACCACCAATTTTTCGATTCATTTTTGCAGTTCTTTCTAATAAATGTGAATGTAAATAAAATATATCACCTGGATAAGCCATGGTCTTATAAGCTGATTTTGAGGCGATTACGATTTAAATTAACTTACAGAGCACTAACAGGTTCACGAGGAGTTATTTTAAAAAAATAGCTTTCGTTTACGTTTTCGATTAGAGACAGGAATTTTGGACACTGACAGGTTCTCACTTTCCTTTGCGTTTTCTCGTTACGTGGATTATCACTGCTTCAGTCGAGTTGACGTGGTATTTTACAACCTCAATCGCATCTAGACAAAAAAGAAAGGAAGCTGCTTTAAAGGTGCGTCAGCTGGTACGTTGAAAAACCTAAGCCATTAAGTTTTGTCTTCTACAGACAGTAGCGCACAATTGGTAAACTTTGATTTTTTTATGCAGCATATTTGTTTTGGGGTCAACGGCCACTATTTTTGTCCGAGAGACCGAAACCCCATCGATATACAGTCAAATCTCCCAATGAGAACTCCCCTATCTGAAGACTCCGTCGACCGTCGCAAAGCTCCGTTGGCCGTGATGTGCGCCATGTTGTTGCTCTCAATTCTCGCGGTGCTCGACTCGGTTTGGAGCTTCAGCGTTCTTGTCGACGGTGCAACTCACAGAGCGGAGGGCTATCTCGACGTGCGTCTGTCGTTTGAGCTCGATTGCTGAATTCACAATGTCCACCTCATGGCTATCTCCATGAGACATGCCAGCCACACGGCATCCAACTACGCCAACAACGTGCTTTACGTGCTCGAGAGTATGCCCGGTCCAGCTGTGTTGGCCAAGCTGATCTCTGTAGCTAATGATGGTGCCGCCACAATGCTCGGCTGTCGTCAAGGGTTCGCGTTTCAGATCCGTCACGCGTGTGAAGCCCAGGAGCGCAATTCGAGTCAAACCAACTGGTGCGTAGCCCATCAACTCAACTTGGCTTTCAGGATTTTCTTGACTTGCCTGGGTGAGTTTGTGGATTTCTGTCAGCGCCTCGCGGCCGAGGTCACCTTCACAAGGACACCCAACACAGTCGCTACTCAACTGAACGGGCAGTGCTTAACCTTTGCGGATACACGGTGGAAGTCAATCCATGATGCATGCATTTTTTGTCATCGAAGTGCGAGGCCTTAATTGCGCTCCAAGATGCCAAGGGGAAGACGCGGTCGAGTCATCCATGGTGGCTGAGCCTCTTCTTGTCAAGATCATTGCGTTCGTCCACGAAAGTTTCAAGGCCATGCAGTACAAGACGATGACGATAGGCGAGCAGTACTCTGCGCACAAGTATCTTGCTCACACCCTTCAGGTGCTGTTTGAAGTCGATGTTGACAATACTGTTGCTGTCTGCGCACGGAAAGTCGAGCACCAAATCATGACAGAATCGTATCATTCGCTTAGTCTCGTCAGAAATCTAGAGGAGACTGAGCGCGAGCGCCTCGTTTTTGGGTGGGAAAAACGTTAGCTGTGTTCATCAGGGAGATATCGGAGATCTCCAACGCGGTCGAGGCTGCTCCCCCCAAAATGCCGTTGGATGCTGTTGACTACTGCCCAACCAAGTTTGCGCAGTTGCGAAAAGCTTATGGCAGTCAGCTGAAAGCTTGTTTTGGTCACGATGCCCGCCACAAGATCTGGCAACAGTGAGGTGCATTCAGGGATCGATACGCATCTGACTCAGCTTACGCCAAACAGGTTGTGAGTACAAGCCGAAAGAGTCTCGCTGACGCAAAGGACGCTATCGAAGGCGAGAAGGGAATGAAGGAGCTGGTTGATTTTTACTGGGATTGGCTGCTCGCGCTCCCGAAACGCACACTGTTGAAGACGACTTCAGTCGCGTCAAGCATGTCAAGAACGACAAGCGCTGCTCTCTCAGCAACTACTCATTGGAAGGCGAGCTTCACGCCGCCCAATACGTTGAGATAAGGGATCTCGCTGGCTCCTTGACGAGCAAGAAACGCTCCACTTCGAATGCTTCATTTTTTTTCACTTCCCAATACATGCTCTGTTTGAATGCCTAGTTTAAGATTTTCAAAATGCCTAGTTTCACTGGAATAGGATCTCATTATGGCTACATAGTGACTGTGCGATCGCTATGGTCACTGGCGTAACTCGGGGATGCCGTTAAGGTGGCTGACACACTTATACGAGACGTTCCGGGCACACATAGTTGATTGTGCTTTTTCATAAATAGAAGTACGAAAACTACTCGTCCAGACATTAGATGTCACAAAGTTGGCAAATCTTATTTTGCATGGAGTAGTAGGAGACATACAAGGGAAGGAGTTGGTGATGTCAGATCCGACCGGTACATTTTATCCGTGAACAAGAAAATATTCAATCTGCCAAAGTAACTTCTTTATGTTTTCGAACATATTTGAAAACGCATGGTGCTAAGCAAATAAGGTTAAAGCCTCACGACCGTAAGAATATTGATGCCTTGACTTTAGCCACATTAGCCAAATGATGAGCCAAACAAAGCAACTCATACAGGCGGTCGGAATGCCCACCAGTACTAAGGGTAGCAGAAAGTGTAAGACGGATTCACCGAAAAGAAAAATAATTTTTCTAGCCTCTACTGCAAAATCGCTGCGGTTGCAAAGAAAGGAAAGTGAGTACGCGGAAAATGAGGATGAACCCGTTACTCCTCTTCTCAGCAACGTTTTGGATGCACCTGAACGGGTGACATCTATTCCTCAAGCGGTTGCGGCTTTTGTCAGGTGTAAGGCGTTTCGATTCTTTACTCAAGTGAACCGCAGAAAGATCTTCTTATTCAAGAGTGTCCCTACATTACAAAGCCATCCATGGCTAAATTGGTGACCACTTATGAAATGACCCATAAAAAGGGGAATGCCTTCGTCCATACAAAATACAGTGTGTTGATTAGTGCAGACACTTCTGGGTTCAGATACAAGATTTGTACGCATTTCGAAGCGCCTTCTCAACGATCTCAAACAACCGCGCGACGCCTCCATGACTGGGCACCGCCGCGACACAATCTACTACAGTCTCGAACTGCTTGATGGCTTGGATCGAGAGTACGTACTCATCGTCTGAGATCCAGGCAAATTGCTCGAGATCTGTAGCCTCGTTGCCGTTGTTGGTATCGTCTTGATTGGTCACGGGGTGAAGAAACCGAGTGATGATGTCAACGACACCCGCTAGGATCTTGGCGGTGAGGGACGACGACGTCGTGGGCGGCACGGTAGGGAGAAAGAAAGTCTTACTCTTATCATCGGCGAGGACTCAGCATACTTCGACGGGTGCTCAGAGCGCAGATGCGTCAACATGTTATCGCGTCTGAACGAGAGTCTAAATGTTGCCGAACGAAGGGGTCGCGTCGTCGGTCTTCTCCTCGCGGCCGAACGCCTCACAGAACATGCAGCGAGTCTCCAAAACCTCCGTTCCATCAAAGACTAGACGCATTCCCAGCTCTTCTCGGTACTTTGGCAGCCATCGATCTCGAACCTGGCGCTGTCTTGGGGGATCAAAGCGGAGCTGGACGAGAGCCGTGTTGACGATCTTCACGTGTGACTGTGCGCTCTTCTACTTCTTCTTGGTTGGGGAGAGAGTTGGAGATGTCATCGTAGGAAGTTGAACGGAGGGTTGGCGCACAAGTAGTGTCTGCTGAACGGAATGGAGACTACAATGAGCGAGGCTAAACCATACACGGTGGTGCTGGACACTCATAGAGCCTTTGTTGTTGGTTGATTTGGATGTTGACGCGGTTTGGAGCCAAGACCGTTCCAGAACGTCGCGATTGTCACTCAGCCAAGCTGAAAGACTGAGATTCTGTATGGTGGGTTATAAGCATTTTCAAATTCCAGAACTAGGCACTCTGGAATTTCTCTTGTACAAAAACCTAGTTTGCCGAGGTCTGGCCATAATGATAATGACAGTGCGAGCGCAACGCACATCGTACCAAACTTCCGCAACCCTTTGCCATAAAAGTAGTAACCGCCCTCATGTGGAAGAAACCACTCTCAATTAATCTCAACAACAACAACACGGCATAGATGGAATCGATTCACCACTGCTCTAGTGAGATAGCGAGCATGGGGAGGGTCAAATACTGTGCACGTCTCAATTCTCTGGCTTAGTTCTTGTGGAAGGTGATCGATATTTATATATTATCACGATTCATTGTTAACAAAACAAAAAATACACGTATGATTAACCATGGATATTAAGACTACTTCACACTGTGGTACAGTGTACCATAGAATAGTACATGTTGTGTAACGTATTGCAGCAGATTATGAGCGACATCAGTTTATGAGCGCAAAAAAACGAGATTGGCTAATCATCATTCGCCATAAACAAATCGCGACTGATGATTGGCGGGATTTTCGACGCTGCAGTTTATGTCGCTTTTGACGACAATACTTCCATTTAGTGTATTTGAGGTACGACGGAGATGAGCACTAAGCGGAGGCTAACTGTGTCACAGCCTCATTGAAGAAAGGCAACGAAAAGTGACTTGCGGTAAAACAAAACCCTCTTCAGAATATCGTGCAGCACAAGGCATTGTATTCCACCCGTCAAAGATGCAATTTGTGCCTACTTTAAGCACGATGAATCCTAATGAGCGGAAAGCGCTCATAAAGACATTAGCACCACAAAGTGATTTTGTCCAAACTTACCGACTGTATCTTCGATTGGCATACCTCGACCCTATGCAGAGCTCTCTATCGATGACAGTGCGTTTTCAACCATTGCCCTTGAATGGAAGTATGTTCAGCTGTGAGTGCATCGTTCTCATTCTTGGTTGAATGGACGAATCTCCTCACAACTAGCTGGCGACCCAGAATCTGCTTGAGCTTCCTGTACGAAATCTCACCACTCTCGACCCCCTTTCGAATCTCGACGTCATAGTTCCTTTACTTGGCTCAACGATCGTCTGCTTTTGCGTCTCTAACCGTAGTCATCCCGATTCGTCGCAACAAATGCAAGCTGCCCAATCGCGAAAACCTAAAAAGCGAAGAACAAAATCAATCCTTGTTTCGAGAGTGAAGAAAGCACAAAAATAGTTCATACCATAAATTGACAGCTTTTTTATTCTGTATCCCACTCTGATACAGGGTCGCAAGCTATAGCTAAGAGCAAAAACTGATTAAAAATACAACAACCATAGCTCAATTGGTTAACTGCAAATTAAGCAAGGATGGCGTACCATCGGAAAAGTAAATCTAAAATGCCTTTGCTGACGAAATTTGGAATAAAAAGATGGTAAGCGTAAAAGGACTGCCAAAATCAGCGAAGTAAGCCCTTTACTAAGTCAACACCGGAAACATGTGCTTCTTCTTGACTATTCTCATCGTCAGATTTCTAAAGGAAAAATACGGACAGAAAACAAATTCATCAGCAAGAATACATTAGATTGAGACATGAAATTACTTACCAGCAACTAATTCGGCGAGGCATCACGGTAAAAAATAAATATAGAGACGAAATAATCCAAATAGTGGACCTGCTCGTGAATAGTGGCCCCGCCATAAACTGATGTCGGAAATAACCGGATTTTAGAGTTTGAACCGATTGGGCATCTTCTGGTCCCGGCTTTTCATTGGTGTTTTAACCATAAAAATTCATGCACCCTCTATCGTGAAAAAGCTAAGACACCCTGCGATACGTTACTGTAAAACCTGCTTCAGCATCTCCAGGTGCATAAAACCCCAAGTTTGGGTGGGGTTATAGTGATAACCAGTGGGGTGTTTGATCTCATGTGAAATTGTACTTCGAAATACATGTATTAGCCTATATCACTTTCTATGTAAGTGACTACTGGTGTCATTAGCTCTAAACGTCAGGATTGAATTCACGGGACAATTCTGTAGTTTGTTCGACTTCTTGGCAACGAGTTTAAAGCTTGTTAGTGGGAATCTTTCTTGATAGATTAGATAACAAAAACAGTTTGTCAATCACAGGACACTTTGATTCGTAGCCTAACGGAAGACTTACAAATCCGGTAGAAGACTGGCCAAATGTGTGGTGATAGCATAAGCCAGCATATTGTGAGTGACTGTTGGTAACATGTGCCTATCCGAATTGTATGGCTGAAATGACTGAATGCGAAACATCTGGTCTGCCATGCTAGCTATTTTTAGTTGTCCTGAATTCCAAGCCATTCGTTCTGCTAGAACTGCAACGATAACAGCAGCAGCTGTACTACATGTATTGAATTCGAATCTCCAGACTCATTTAACTACCGGTATCTCCAATAAACATCAAAAATGGGACTACGTGACTCAACTCGAAGACGTTTGCGATAGTCACTCGCACGTGTTCGATAGCAGACGAAAAGATTGCATCGTTGGTGAACAGTTAGACCGCTAAATTTTTTTTGGCTTACGCTGAACCCTGGATGCTCCAAGTAGGGCTGGCACTGGCGTTTTGCACTTTCATTCGAAGAGGGAACCAAAGTTGGTAGTGAAGGTGGCCAATCTTTAATAAGGTGTCAAATCGACTGTGCGTTACGTGACTGAAAACGCGTCAATAGTTTTCGTGCACACTCCACCGAGATGTCAGGTAACTTTCGCAGCGCAACGGCTTCCACTAGTTGCATCAACTCGTCAAATGTCATGAGCACGCCCAATTCAGCGTGAGCCACTACCACGCGCATGATCCCAGCCTCGTCGCTTGAGTTGAAGTACCCGTCCTTCCCATTGACCAGGCCACCCTGTGCCCGCTTTTTTACACGCCGATGGAGGGCCGCAAAGTGTACGCCGTACATCTTGGCAGCCGCGCGTAGACTCATGCCCTGTTGCTCCACAGCTGTGATGTCTTTCTCCCACGTCTCGGCTGGGACCGTGTGACTTGGTTTGTACCTACGCTTTTCGTTATATGAGGACGCATTCGATGCTAAATCCAGCATTTCGTCCGTACAGCTACCATTGCTGCTAGTATCGTGTCGAGCATGACGCAGTATTGTGCTGAAGTCCATACCAACGCTGGAATTGCTGTCGTAATTTTCATTGCATGACCTGAGGCTCCATAGCCGTTGCATCAGGTAAAGAGGAGCTTGAAAATCGTCGTGACACCCGCAAATTTATCCAGAATTGGGTACATAAATTCACATTCTATTCAGATGGACGGCTTGCGCGCTTTGAGATCAACGGTGACGTTGTCGCTGCTAGTGCTGTCTTTAAGGTTCCTGGAGCAGCAACGACTCTAAAACTTCCTCAAGAATTTAATGAAGTCGACGCTGAACACGGTCTGGAAGGAGTACTACTTGTTCGAGTTATGCAAGGTCATGGATTGAAAGCAGGCACTTCGGTTAAGCGGACGGTCAAGGATCCGAGCACTACTGTGCGGCTTCAGTACAGCGAGCAGTCTAAACCCAAGTATTATTCTCATACAACCGCTTCAGGTTTATCTTCGCTCGCTTTAGTGGGCTCCTCAGCACTTATCAGTGGGATTTCGATGCCGAATCTCTCGCGAAAATTTAGCTTTATGACCTCCGTAGCAAGATCGGCCGCATTTGCGGCATCATCTGCTGTGGGTGTTGGGCATGCTTCCTCATCCAACAGTTCAACACCAACGGTGGACCCATTTAGCACTGGTACTCCTCGCAACATGGGCGATGAATCATACGTACCGACTCACCCAGTATGGAATTTAGTCTTTGAGCTCCCATTCCGCGATGTCATTGGCACATGCTCTTTGGTGGTAGACGTGAAAGACCACTCAAAGAATGGTGCGGAGTACCAACTTGGCTTTGCAACCGTGAATGTGGCGAAATATTTGATGGCTGCTGATGGTACTGAGCGCTCCAAACAGCGAGAAGAAGCAGCAATGGTGGCCGATAGTAAATGGTATTCAATGAGCAACGCCAAGGGTGAATATTGCGGCAAGGTGCAGCTAGGTATTACTTGCCGACAAGTAAATCTTGACGAAATTGATAATGATGCACAGCCTCGACTCAAGAAGAGTCAAAGTGGCGTGATTGACCGAATAAACCCTCCGTCCTCTCATGTTGCAATGGAGCCACTCCTGCAGCTCATTCTCCAATATGTTGGGTGCGGCAACTCCAGCACATTGAAAAAGCATGATATTTGACGAGTGTCCTCCCACTGAGCGTCGTCATGGTTGGGCAGACGTCAACTTTCACCTGAAAACACAGCTCGCACGCAATCTGCTGGTGCTATCGTTGGTGGTGAGCACAAAGGAGATGATGAAGATCAGACAAACATCTTCTTCGAGTACCAACGGACCGAGCGCACGGTTGGTGCTCAGTCAGACACACGTCTTCCGTCTGCATCAGCGCCACATGGTGCTGATCATTTTGGCGATC
>MIQA02002926.1:0-11220 GCA_001887855.2 Sclerospora graminicola | reverse complement strand
CATGTTGAAAGCTCACCTTGTGTACCCGTCAGTACTGGCTGGTTTGCTCTCTTGGTGGACCCTAGGGCAAAAAGTGTAAAATCCGTCGAATAGGGAAAGAGGGTTAGGACTAGGGGTAGCTCTTGGGCGAGAATCGTCACCGGGGAGCTCGTCGGGCAATATACTTGAACTTTGTATAGTGCCGGCTGGACGGAGAATAATCGATCGGCCAGCTAATCCAATAACAAAAAAGGGGTAAATCTAGTCGTGTATGTAATAGGGAATCCAAATGAAACTCCACACTCTTCCACAGAAGGCCAAAATGTCACAACTTCCGAATACTTGATACCGTGTTCAAAACACGGGCGACTTGAGGTGAGTATACGAAAACGCCGCGACTCCCGGTCAGGGGACTTCCGGTGGGTTAACTTAACCTTCCCCGGGCAAACCAATAGCAGCAAGAGGGGACCTTGTTAGCCCTCCGCTGTGAACCAATAAAAGCGGCTTGTGTCTAAGAAAGCGACACGTATACTGATTTATCCCTATATCCAATACTTCCTTTTGTGTGACCTACCCCAAATAGCCCGGCTGACCAGTCATGTGTCTTACCCGAAGTAGCCCGGTTAACTCCGATTTTTGTGTATCCGCCTGGCAGGTACACCAACCCCAGATGGTACCATCCCGGCCGGTACACCGAACCCAACTGCCGGTACACCGAACCCAGATGGTACCCGTCCGGCTCGGCCGGATGGCCATCCATCCGAGCTCCCTGGCCGCTGGCGCTAGCACTTCCTTGGCAGCTTTTTTTCCGATCCGGGTGCTTCCTTCATTTTGCTCATACCTTCCAAACAATCTGCCACCAATCCGCCCCTCGGCCGTCTGCCATCCGCGGTCGTTCCGTCCGCTAAGCCCGCTAGCCCAACTATCCACGCCTTCTGTCACGTTCGTCCGGCCTGATCCCAGGCCTAGCTCCGTCCGGCCGCTCGTAGGCGCGTCCGGCGGCCCTCAGATCGCGTCCTCTATTGACCGGTCCGGGCATCCAGCTAAGGGCGACATTTCAACCAATCAGGTGGAGGAATCCACTATCATTAGTCCGTTAATTTCTGGAACACTTCACCACAATTTTGCTCCTAAACTTAACTAAATCGTCCCATTCCAGCTCCCGATCCAATAGAGCCGTTTTTTGTTTATTGATTTCGCTTAAATTTTTAGGATTCGTCCGACCTTATCTGGGCTGTTCATTGGATATTTCACCGGCCGATAGGGAATTAGTAAATGCTCCTTCTTCTGAAGTGGCCACAGGAAATGTAACTGTAACTTTTCATGGTCGGATGCCGCAGATGGATTCGCTGTGACCACCCTTTGTACCATCCTTGCATGTTGGCTGTTATATAGAGTCGGTCAGATACGACTCGCCCATTTTCCTCTCTAGAAGGTGAAGTAATAATATACTTCATGTTAAATGTTCTCGTCAGATGAGTCATGTAATAATCGTGCATCCACCATGTGGAACGTTTGGGGGATTCTGGTCAGCATTGGACCTTCTGTTGCCAAACCTCAATCACCTCCCAAACGAACAAGCACCGGAATCTCCACAAATTGAAATACCCCAGCAAAATAACAGAAGGTGTGGATGTTTCGACCCAATGGAATAAAATTTTAAGGAATATATTTTAAATCCGTCTTACTTGTCACCGGTGCAAATATATTTATCAACATATACCCATCAATTTGCACAACCATAATTCTTTTAGTCCATTCAAATTGGCGAATACCTGTACACTTCTGTGCATATTCCGGGTAAAGTAAAAGACCTACTCCATCCTATCGCAGCTTCAATACGCCAACCTATTAATGTCACTTCTGTAATCCCACAGTCGCTCCCATAAATCAGTAATGGTTTGAGCTTCTTTTTTCGAAGTCACGTGGGTTGTAGTTTATGATACATATAGTTTGAGTATGTTGTGGTGAGTATCGCGAGCTTCGTAATCTGTTGATTGCGTCCTAAAGCCCATGCTTTTCAAGCATATCTTCAATCGTAAATTCTTGATCAATCATGCATTATTTTATGTTCAGTGAAACCACGAAAATTTTCGAAAATTATGTTATAGTCGTCTTGTAATAGTCGTTCTTACTTCTGAAATGCCTTGTCTGATTTCCACCTTAAAACTGTGATCAAATGATTCATTCCGTACATATCAAATTGCGTAATCCCTCCCTTCGTTTCACTGAGTAGAGATATAGAGACTCCACCAGAGCCTGCCATATCTGTTTCCCCTGAAGTATCGCTTCAAAAAGTATGGTTCAACTTACTCCAGGTATTATCATGGTCTCTTATCGATTTCATGGAGACTAGCATAAATTTCAAATGACTCTCAACTCCTTTAAGATGGCGTATAAACCTTTCGACCATTGGTTCTTCTGAGCTGTTCTACACCCCCAAAAGCTCAGTTTTTGTCCCAAACACATAAGCACACACTATTATTACCATATGCCTCTGGCTTCAACCTGACCTACTCTTGAGATCTATCTCTGATGACAGCTTTTTGAACTTCTTTATCGAGCACAGCTACTCTACCAGCCCTGAAATATAAGAGGTGCTAAGCTTCCAATTCCATGCGTTTTTCCGGTCTTAATGACGTGCTCCCGTCATTCCTTTCTCCAGTCTCGGGTTTAGGGTTTATGGCTGCAGACAATGAAAAGAACCCATCTACTGCGTCCTTGTTCGTCGTATTCGGGATTTTATCTGGATCACTAAAACTAAGCAACACATGCCTCATATGCCCTACCTCTGCCTTAAAAGCCTTCATCCAGATCCCTTCAGGGGCCTCCACCTTGAAAACTTAGATTCAAATTTAGCCTCCCAAATTTCTGCCATCGCATTCCAAACTTGGGACCAATCTTTAGTCCTAGTTTGGTGCATTATACAAATTGTCTGCCTTTCCAAGTCTTCAAAAAAATCTCGATGAATGGCCGGCTCAACCTCTCAGAAATCTCTAGATGCCTCTCTCTTTTTCGTTATCGTGGCAAGATTATGACTCCCATATATCTAGGCTTCTTCGTATGGCTTACCGTATCAGATAGCTCCTTTCGCGCTTGAATTGGCTCCAACTGTGGTCTCCTGTCCTCAATATTTAATTAAATCTTGGGCATTTCGGTGGGAATTTAGTCCATTGTTGCTCCATCGTTTGTGACATCATAAATTCCCAGATGGGCTTTGAACGTAGAGACTGGTCTCCCCAGTCTGCTTCAACAAATAGACTTTGTTTTACATTTGATGCCCTCGCTACCGAATCAATTAAATGGGAAATCAGTTCATGATATTCTTGACCCCCGGTCCGTAATAATTTGTCAATTACAACCTGAATCGTATAATTAACTTCGTTCCTTATTAGCCCGCGTTGTTGTGGATTTTTGGGATTACTGCCGTATCCCTCTCCGGTCGGGTTGCTTCATTATTTCAAAGTACACGTTTCAAAACACACACTTCTCCATGAACAATAACTCCGTGCCCTATGCATATTTGTTCTCCTGTGTCAACGAGGGCTTGTAATCTGGTGAAGTGACTCCAACCATATAGTACATTTCATTCCTCTGTCTCCACCCATGAATAAATGCTGTATAATGCGCCTTCTCGAACATTAAGACTATCGACACCTTAGTGTTGAACGTCATTGGAATCGTTTATAGTTTATTCACCCTTTCGATATACAGGTATTATCAGTTTTCTTTTTTTAAAGCGCGGAAAAAACTTTCATCAACGTCAATGGGTCGATACTCATTCTCTCACTGTTGTGGAGCGAGAGATTTACTTAATGGGGCCGAAAAAAATGGGTTCAACCTTAATGGGGCCGCTCGTACTTAGTAGAAAATATCGTTGTGTTACACGGTAAACAGATACTAGTACCCAATGACGATGAACTAACGGATGAATAGGAGGCTGACGACGAGAATCGGCCGTCGAACCGTCGAGTATTTCTTGTACTTCGTTTGGTGACGGATTGTAAGACTAATGTATATGTATCGACATCATCTGCGAATTCCGTCGCACGGACGTGGGGACATGCCAGCCAGATGAAAACAACCACTTGCCATCAAATATATTCTTGCAATGATTCCATCGATGCCAAACGCATTATCCCGGAAATTCGTCTTATGAGTCATTGAAAGCACCCAAATTAGATGAATTACTCTACAACCACCTGAGAAGTTTTAGCGTGTGGGGCCATGCGGACATGCAATGCCTTGGAACCAACTTTCTTGGCATTAGTCTTAAATTGCTAAGCAAGCTTACGCGGCAGATTTGAAGGCGCTAGAGTATATGCGACACCCTAATGTGAACGTGATGCACTGCGACTTAAAGCTAGAAAACATTTTGCTGGTTTTGCATGGTCACAGTTCCCTTTAAATTATTGACGTAGGCAACTCATGCCTTACCCAGAATCAGGTGTGTCTTTTGCATTTGAAGTACTGCTGAAAATGACATGTTAAACTATTGGGCGACTTTTGTAGATTCACCGCTATACGCAAAGCCGCTTCTATCGCGCTCCAGAAGTTCTACTGGAGAGAGTCAATGAATTGAAGTCGCGAAGTACGTGGGATGGCGACGGATAAGCAAATTCAAGACAGTTTAGGATCCAAGATAAGTCCAAAACGTTGCGAAGCCCTAATTCGACTCGACATCGAACGAAACCCTTCGAGGGTCGCACGTATATGCGAACAAGAACTCCGGAGAGTAATATGGATACATTTCATCCACGTTTCCCAAACCGTTTCGATAACGAGTGTAAACCACGTCTCCCGCTTCAATCACAAGAAACTTCAGCTGCTTTAACGGAAACTTTACGAATCAATAAAAGTTTATTTGTGGCAAAAGGTAAACGTCGCGACGATGTGAAAGAGAAAGAAGCACTTTCTGCATCGTTCAATATGAAACTTCGGGAGGATCCAGAATCTCTAAATCGTAATCCTCCAGGGAAGAATTCTGCACGAGGGAAGGATAAAGAGACCAACACTCCTTGTCGTCAAGTGTATCGCGAAAAACAAATGATAGAGAGCAAAACCCAAGCATTCCGGAGAAAGCTGCCCTAATTCCTGATTCTAGTACAGACCCTACGTCCATTGAAAGACTCGCTGTCACTTCAAATTCTGTTGAGGCAACTGAGTGTAACATTTCAAGTGGGACATCATCTGAAAATGGAGCGACTTCGGAACGTGTCTCTGGATACGATGAAACGGTGGTGGATAAGGAAAAAGAGCCAATAAAACACCAGGTCCAGCAGAATGATACTTTACCTCTCGTGGAGACGTCCGAGGAATGTAGTGAACAACCACAAACGCTGAATAGTGATCAAGTATCAGATGTGGAAAAATCAAAGCCTGATGTTGCTGTAACAAAGGAACATCACACGGAGAAGAATAAAGCTGACAAGAAAAAGATTTCACGCAAGAAGCAAAAGCGAGGGCGTCATCAAACTCAGCTGCTAACACAGTCGATCGTTCGACAGAAAACTTTCAAGACCAGTTTTCCAAGCCTTTCTCAATGATACTGGCGGTATTAGTCGTTCAGGGACTACGCAAAGGATTTTCCGTGGTATCATGGGCTGGATTGTTAGCTTATTCAGGAGCTCGACATGGTTGTATATGGTTTGCTGAAAAGATAAACTTTGAGGGACTACTCGCTGTGGCTTCTTCTAACGCCGAATCCATAAAGATGGTACTCGTCAGCATGGCCTTCGTACTTTTCGTGCACGCGGCCGCGTGGTTTGTTCGTATCCATCGAGTGGCGTTTCGTGCGATTTTGTCGCATCGACACATTGGCTTTTGCTTTGCTTTTCTCTATGGGTTTCCATTTCTCGGCCAGTATGTTTTCCCTTAGGGGACCGCCCCGGTGTTGCCGACGTGCTCTAATTCTCAAACACTTACGGTGTCACGACTTGCTTATCTCAATTCAAAATACGGTGTCACATCTCAATTTAAAATTATAGCAAGATACTAACTTGGATGTTTATAGACCAACGCTAATAAAACAAGGCTTGAAATTGCAACATTCGGTGCTGGATCTCATCACTCGCTTGGACCACGACTACTTTTTATAGGTTAAAAGCAACAACTGTCCGTCACATCTTTCTGTCCAGGTCTGTACATCACTTGACTATGCAAGTATAAACTGATGTTATTTATTGAAAAATATCGACTAAGTACGAGCGGCCCCATTAAGGTTTTTTTCGGCCCCATTAAGTAAATCTCTCGTTGTGGACCTTTTCATTAGAACAACATTTATACGCTACAAACAGGTTCAACACATTAACACAGATATTTTCCAATGATATTTACTCTCCAATATTAGCATAACTATTGTATCAGATTATGAGCGACATAGTTATGAGCGCAAAAAACTATTGTCCAATTCATTCATCATAACAAATTCACAACTGATGATTGGGGGAATTTTGACAGCAGTTTATGCGCTTCTTGACGGTGCGTCAATTTAGTACTAGTATAGAGATGATTTAGACTTGAATGGTCGAAAACGGCGCTTAGATAGTAATGTTAATGTAGATGAGGTATGTACTCAAAAACGAAATAGAAAAGATATCTGACATACTTCTCGTTAAATGTATTTCGCTTCGCCAGCAGGCTACGTAACGATTTTAATAATATGAAGAAGTGCCTAAACTGGGACCCCAATCAAGACTCATTGGCAATAATCGATTAACTTAGGCGCCCGTGTAGCGCTCAGTTTTATTTGGGATAATAATTTCGTTTAGGTTGCTTTACAAATAAAGATAATGCATATTCAGGGCAGCAATTAAAAATTTAGTATGCTAATTAGCAAGCAAGAAGAAATAGCTCAAGTCAGTACACGTTCAAAAGGGTGATAGCAGTCCTTCTGCTATTATTGTATGGTTCTCTCTTTACAACAATTTATAAAGTTAAAATGGGTCTTAGTAGAAGAAGCAGGGAAAAAAGCTCGATGAGGGATCCACAGTAAACGGTAGAAGCAAAGTAATTTTATGTATCCTCATGTTTTTGTCTCGTCTGTGCAAAATCCTTATGTTTTTTGTCTGGTCTGCGCAAAATTGATCCAAATATTGGACCTGCTCGTGAATAGTGGCCCCGCCCATAAACTGATGCAGGGAATAACCGGATTTTAGAAACGCTCTACAGAAAAATGGCGTGATTGGCTAAGGTTTTCGATTTTTTCATCTTCTGGTCACCTAAATTAGCTTTTCATTGGTCTTTTAACCGTCCAAATCCAGGCATTCTCTATGAAATTATCGTGAAAAAGCTAAGACACCAAATTTGCGCTCATAATCTGATGCAATACGTTACTGTCGATTTTGGTGAGCACGACACATAGCTCATAATGAACAACTCCAATATTTAATGTTCCTTCAATCGGGCTGATTACGAATACTCCGTTGGAGCAAAGTTCCACTCTACCCAAAGTCCCCAAAACATATCATAATGTGGACATCTAGTTCTGACCTGCTTGTTCCAAAGTTCGTGAGGTTCCCTTGATAGACGTCTCCGACTGTTTGGATGACATCCGTGGGTGTCCTCTACCTAAACAAAGTAACGTTCTTCCGGAATACCCACTGGAAATTTCTGGATGAAATCCATTGCTGCCCTTGCGACACATCCCTCTTTCAGCCACTTGGAGCACTCCACCAACATCTCTAGAAATTCGGGTAAACTACAGCATAGGTTTGGCAGTTGCCTGTCGCTGGCGTCTCAACTTGTTGCATCCCTATACGAATCACGGCTTCTTCTACTGCCCAGGCTTCATCCGGACCTTTTTTGTTATTAGTCCAATGGAACAGCTAAAATTCTCCTTCTTTACTGTCCCAACTCCTTTACAGAGCTCCATCAAAAACCTCGTTTTTAATTGCGTTTCAAACTACGAAAAGAACGGAAAAGTGCGGCCACCTAAAAACAAATTTGTATGGGTTTTTGCCCTTGCTTGTGCCTTACGGGCATTGGCTAAAATCAAAACGTTACACAATCATAATAAGGTAAAAACTTGTACGAAATAAGGTACATATTTTATAACATTTTAAAATAAGGTAAATGCATCAATTCAAATGTGATAGCAAAATTTAAGTACCAAATTTAAGTACCGCAAAAGTCTAATAGAATTGACAACCTGAAAGACTTGACACCTGAATTTTCCCCTGTATTAACGGTTAGCCAATTTTTTCTTTCACTCAACCTTTTTTTGGTAATTGAAAAAATAGCACCCTGATTTGAAACTCAAAAGTGTTGTAGTAAACGTGTCGCAAGCATTTCTGCGGGTGAAAATCGTTATGAAGAATGTTTGTTGCTCATGTAGAACCCTCTATGCTCGGACTGTCCTATTGGGTACTTAAATCGTCCGGAGCAGACAGCAGCGCATTTCCTGAAACACGTCGTGGCTCGAGAGACTGCATATAGAACAGGTGATCGTGCGCGCTTTTGCCAAATGGTCATCTCGAATTGATCGGACGTTGAAATTTTATGGTGAAAATTCGTGGCTAAAGTATAGTGCTAGGTGCTGTCAAGTCAGCCTGAGATCAACACCCTCGCGTGTCCACATCGAAGGAGACGAGGGGGGCGATAAGCGGTTGGTTGCCTATATTGAACCAGAAGATTGGGAAAAAGTACCAAGCGCGTCCAATCTCCGTAGCTTTTTAAAGGAGAAACTGCCGCATTACGCGATCCCAACCGTGTTTGTCCAACTTGATGCACTTCCAATCAATAGTGCAAGTGGCAAGTTGGACCGCAAGAAAATTCCGTCGATAGAAAAAGATATCAAACTGCGCGACGAATCCATCAATCTCTCGGTAGATCCAAAATATCTGTCACAGACTGAGACAGAGAAGAGACTTTGCTTCCATCTGGTCGGATCTTCTTCGTCTCGAAAGCGACACCTGTTTACATCGGGAAGCAAGTTTCTTTGATGTGGGTGGTCACTGTTTACTTTCGACACGCTTGGTCTCTAGCATTCATGACACGTTTGGCGTTCAGCTGACCCTGGCAGACATTTTGTCTTCGCCTGAACTGTGTGCTATCGTTTGGCGGGTTGACCATTCCCTTGGTGGCACTAGTGGAAGCATCGATTTGGTACCCACCAAGACAGAGAAAACCGTGGTTTTACCGCTAGAAGCTGTTTTGGATGCATCCATTTTATCATGCAGCCACCCGCAAAGCTGTTTAAAGTCGTTACCGCGTGGAAATGGTCGGGTTGCATCCACGGAATCTTTTTCTGACTGGAGCTACTGGATATCTTGGTGTTCGTTCATCTACCGCACGCTCTGCTAAAGTATACCCGATGCATTGTCTATTGTTTTGTCCGCGCTGCTGATGAAGACGCGGCGATGGATCGCATTAAGAAAACACTCAATAATTTGGGACTACTCGACGATGCGCTAAAGTTTCATCTAGAAGATCGAGTTGTCTCTATACACATACCCACAATTACATCAGTGCCTGGTTCAACCCTCCTGGGCGATCGCACCCACCGACAAGTTCATCAGCGGCCCTCCACGAGTTGTTTGTTGTTTGGATCCGCTCTAATAGCTCGCATTCGTGCCATTACTCTAATTACATTACCGTCTACTAAAGGCTCGCGTTGTCCAAAGGCAATGGACGCGATTGCTCCTATCGTACAAAATATTGCAATCACGTTCATCATCACCAGATCAAAAAAAGCAAGAAAGAGTTTGCTCTTTTTTCAAACCTGCCGTGTAGGGTCCGATACTAGGAATCGCTAGTAATTGGTCAACTGTCGGTAGAAGCTCGCCTTTATAGTTCTTCACCTCATCTTTCGCACCAGCGTGCAACATCTCAGCACGCCGGTAATACCCTAGCCCATCCCACAAAGCCTTCACTTCCTGCAATCACGTCGAAATTCACTACGCACTGCCAATTTATAATCGCTTGAACACACACCAGCCACACACATCTTCAGTTGCTTCACCAAGGGTGGTAACTATTGGAGATTTATCAATCCAGCGCTAGAAAAAAATCCACCACGGTATCGACACGAGTCTGCTGAAGCATGATCTCTGATACCCACGTCTTCAAAGGTGTCACTCGTCTTGGCTTTGCTTCAATTTTTACTTGTGTCATAGTAGCAGGCTTATTAACTTCCTCCTGCTGTACTTGCTGCATTTTCAAATATGTATCTAGGCCAATTTTCTTGTTTGCCCACGTGTTTGATTTCGTTCGGCTGGTATGTGTTGCCGTCGTCAAATATGAAGGTGGATCACCTCGCCACGGAAGTTTTTGGCGGTTCGCGTCATACCACTTAAGTAGCTCTGTGCGAATGGCCAGTAAATCCGATGGCCTGAAATCGTGTCGATCAATTTCGTGTAGAGTGTACGAATACTTCAAGTCGCATTCAAATGCATCAGAAAAAGCTTCGTTTTTGATCAGATCCTCAATGCCTGGTTGACATCTTTTCCTCAATCCGGAGTGCTGTTTGTGTGAGTGTAATTGATACCTGCAGGATTACATGTAACGTATTGCATCAGATTATGAGCGACATCAGTTTATGAGCGCAAAAAAACGAGATTGGCCAATCATCATTCACCATAAAGAAATTGCAACTGATGATTGGCGGGATTTTTGACGCAGCAGTTTATGACGCTTTTGACGGTGTGTCAATTTAGTACTACCGTAGTATAGAGATGATTTAGACTTGAATGGTCGAAAACGGCGCTTAGATTATGTTAATGTAGATGAGGTTGATATGTAGGTGAGGTATGAAAAACGAAATAGAAAAGATATCTGACATACTTCTCGATAAATGTATTTCGCTTCGCCAACAGGCTACGTAGCGATCTTAATAATATGAAGAAGTGCCTAAACTGGGACCCCAATCAAGGCTAATTGGCAATAATCGATTAACTTAGACGCCCGTGTAGCGCTCAGTTTTAATTGGGATATTATTTTTTTCCGTTTAGGTTTCTTTACAAATAAAGATAATGCATATGCAGGGCAGCAATTATAAAAGCTAGTATGCTATATTAGCAAGCAAGAAGAAATAGCTCAAGTCAGTACACGTTCAAAAGGGTGATAGCAGTCCTTCTGCTATTATTGTATGTTTCTCTCTTCACAACAACATATATAAAAGTAAAAATGAGTTTTATTACGAAGAAGCAGGAAAAATAGATCGATGAGGGATCCACAGTACACGGTAGGAGCAAAGTAATTTATGTATCCTTATGTTTTTGTCTCGTCTGTGCAAAATCCTTA
>MIQA02002921.1:0-14022 GCA_001887855.2 Sclerospora graminicola | reverse complement strand
TTGGCGGCGGCGCGTTTCTTAGCCGAGATCTTGCGGCTGGTGTCGCGCCATTCTTTCACCGCGGAGCTGACAATGGTACGGGCGGCTTGCGGCGGACTACGAGCATTGTGTTGATGCGAGTCCATCCTAAATCGTATTCTTGCGCAGGGGTTTAGGGTTTAGTTGACGAGGCGCAGTAGAAGACGAAGACGAAAATTTATTAAACTTGTTAAGCCAAAGGGTCGGGATAAACCCTTTCGTTGACTTCTTTAGTGGCTTTTATAAAATGAAAGTGAGCAAAGAAAAATGAAGAAATCTAAGCTAAACTAGACAAATGACATGATTTTTTTAATAAACGTTTCGTATTAGTCAACTTTTTAGAAATGATTTCTGTTTTCTAAACGTTTAGTAATCAGTTTAGTAAATATGAGTTATGTTTACTAATCGTTTACGTAAACGTTACGGACTTGTTCCGTAAACGTTTACGTAAACGTTTACTAATCATATGTCATAATAGTAGGCCGTCACAAGAGTGGGTCGTCAATATGGCGAGTGTCACTAGAGTGGGTGCTAGGGTTTAGGGTTTAGGGTTTACACCCCAACACCTGTACTTGAAGCTTGGCGGTCGCTAAGTCTTTTAGCAGGTGTCGGGGTACAGTTCAAACGTAACGATGTCGGACATAGCTTCTTCTTAAGCGTTGGCGGATTGAGATAGCATATTGTAAACTTGTCGATCTTCATATCCTTGCACTTGGCACCAAGTTCTTCAAAGCGTAAAAGTTGTCGCAAAGTAGACTTGGTTGGCCGTTAGGATCGAAAGTCACCTTGAAAATGACTTGTTCTTGTGGTTGTCGTGTAGTATTTGTACTTGAACCAAAGCTTGTTCAAACAGAGGTTTCAGCATGGTTCCACTATAACCACGTGCACGCAATCGATCGAAAAGAAGCTGTGCAACTTGTAAAAAGTCGGTATCCTGCGTATTCTGGCGTCGATATTTCTTGATGAGTCCAATTATTAAACCCTTCAGTACGCCAGGCGGATGTGCACTTGACTTCGGCAGATAGAGATACAAATTCAGACGCTTCTGGTGGGTTCTTGTAATGTATCTTGTATCTTGCTTGGTAATCCATAAATCGAGAAAAGCAACTTCGACTACCGAAATTTCAAACGTGAACTTGAGCTTGCAAAACTTGTGTAAGAAAGCCTTGAAACGATTAAACTCATAAGGCTTACCACGTGGATGCCAAATGAGAAAACCATCGTCAATGAAACGCTTGAAATACACAATGTGTGTATCAAACTCGGGGATAACCATTCGTGTTTCGAAATACGCCAAGTATAGCGATGCAAAGACTGGTGCAACTGCAGTTCCCATAGCAGTGCCGTTGATCTGGTGTCATACAGTGTCACCAAATTCGAAATAATTCGACTTGAGAACAACTTCCAGTCCATACAGGATCGCGTATGCCTTGGGATCCGTCGCAACAATTTGTTGGATCACGTAAAGCGCTTCCGAAATCGGGATCGAAGTATACAGCGAAACGACGTCGAACGTGATCACTTGATGCTCTTGACATGCTTGAATAGTCTTGAGATCATCAACAAGTTGATCGGAATCCTTCACGTAAGTAGGGGTCTTCACTAGGTTTGGCTGCATGACGTGATGTAACCACTTTGAAAGACCTTGCGTGATGGATTGCGCGTTCGAAACAATCGGCCGAATAACCAAAGTGGGTTTTTGAATCTTCAAGAGGCCATAAAAGCGATTGAGTCGCTTGTTCTCCAGATCATGCACGATAAATTTGGTGGTATTCCAATCATCTTCAGTGCATTATCGCTTGGCAATAGCATGATAAAATTTGCGCACAGTGGTCTTCATCTTGAGCACTAAGACAGAAGGAGGAGCGGAGCACTTGGTATATGCCTTGATATCCATGAGATGGTCGAGACATAAGTCGATGTACTGCTTCCTTGTGACCACAGCTGGACCCAAATTCTTGCTGGTCAAACAGACATGTAGATCCTTCCGATGCTGCATCATCTTCAAAAGTTCCCGTTAAGGCGGGTTGAGATTAAATCTTGAACGTGTCCTAGACTTGTCCCCGCTCAGTGTAGACTCGATGAGCTGCACCGTGTCTTCAATTGCACCGGATGCAGGAGGAGGTTGAAAAGTCTTGTTGGGGACGTAAATGGCGCGCGCGTTGAAAATTTGAGACACCAATAGCTTGTTTGTCGGGTGCGCGCGCGCTAAAAAGGCAACTCAAACGGAGCGTTCTGGCAAAGTCTTCAAAACCAATCAGTAAAGCGTCACGATCCAGCCTCTTGGGTGTTGGACAGTAGTTCAGGTTCAATCCTAGCAGTCGTTTCAGCGTAGGAGGTACCTTGGTATTCGGAGGCGTAAGAGCATGGAAACCGAGATTTCTGATATCGCTATCAACTTCTCGCACACTGCGAAGCGCAAACACATTTACAGCGTTCGATAAGTCGGTCGCGGACAGCTCGATCGGGTATTTGCACTTTACTTCTGCGAAGGCTTGGGCTTTCATGGCTGCCGCTGGGTTGGTTTTGAGGAGTCGTCCTTGGACTTGGCGCTTGACTCGCTGTCGATTTTTGGCGTAGTCGTTTTGCTTGCCGGCTTGGAGTTTTTTGCGCCGCGTTGTCCGGCGGCTTTTTCTCCATCGTGACTTCTTGGGAGCTTCTTGGCACCAGTCATCGCTCCACTTTGACTGGCGCGGGAGTTTAAAGCCGATCGAAGCTGGTTGACTTCCTTGCGCAACGCAGCAGTCTCCTTGGCAATTGACTTCTTCACTAGAACAGCGACGAGTTGGTCCGTGTCGGTGTCCATCTCGATGGCTTCAGCAGCCGCTTTCTTGGTGGCGATCTGCTGGCGTTTAGCTTCATCGTCGGCTTCATCCAAGAGGTGCTGGTATTGTTTTTGCGTGAGCTGGGTATGCAGGAACTCAACCGAGAGACGACAATCCATAGCAGCGAGCGACGGTCGGGCTTCACTGCAATCAACGAGATACGCGTCGAAATCCGTGTACGTATCCAGGTGCAGACGGCACAGTTCATCGTTGATAGGATTGAAGTATGCCTTGAGAGTATCAAACGCGCGGTTAAACACTGTCTCGCGGGGTTTCGTCAAAGTCTTGATCTCTTCAAGCACGGATGAGTGAATCAGTGAGCGAAGCTTCTCTTGAGAATTCGCAATAGTCGAGTCAAATCTGGTGTTAAGATCGGGTTGAATCTTGGATTGGTTTCAGCGCGGGTGGTACTTTTGTATCTTGTGCTTAAGACTTGGGCACTTTTGATTTCGCTTTCGGCTTCTCGCACACTGCGAAGCGCAAACACATTTACAGCGTTCGATAAGTCGGTCGCGGACAGCTCGATCGGGTATTTGCACTTTACTTCTGCGAAGGCTTGGGCTTTCATGGCTGCCGCTGGGTTGGTTTTGAGGAGTCGTCCTTGGACTTGGCGCTTGACTCGCTGTCGATTTTTGGCGTAGTCGTTTTGCTTGCCGGCTTGGAGTTTTTTGCGCCGCGTTGTCCGGCGGCTTTTTCTCCATCGTGACTTCTTGGGAGCTTCTTGGCACCAGTCATCGCTCCACTTTGACTGGCGCGGGAGTTTAAAGCCGATCGAAGCTGGTTGACTTCCTTGCGCAACGCAGCAGTCTCCTTGGCAATTGACTTCTTCACTAGAACAGCGACGAGTTGGTCCGTGTCGGTGTCCATCTCGATGGCTTCAGCAGCCGCTTTCTTGGTGGCGATCTGCTGGCGTTTAGCTTCATCGTCGGCTTCATCCAAGAGGTGCTGGTATTGTTTTTGCGTGAGCTGGGTATGCAGGAACTCAACCGAGAGACGACAATCCATAGCAGCGAGCGACGGTCGGGCTTCACTGCAATCAACGAGATACGCGTCGAAATCCGTGTACGTATCCAGGTGCAGACGGCACAGTTCATCGTTGATAGGATTGAAGTATGCCTTGAGAGTATCGAACGCGCGGTTAAACACTGTCTCGCGGCGTTTCGTCAAAGTCTTGATCTCTTCAAGCACGGATGAGTGAATCAGCGAGCGAAGCTTCTCTTGAGAATTCGCAATAGTCGAGTCAAATCTGGTGTTAAGATCGGCGACGAATCTTGGATTGGCTTCAGACCGGGTCGCTCTGACTTTTAAGTCGATCTTGTGCTTCACAGACTTGGGCACTTTGGATTCCAGCTTGGCGGCGGCGCGTTTCTTAGCCGAGATCTTGCGGCTGGTGTCGCGCCATTCTTTCACCGCGGAGCTGACAATGGTACGGGCGGCTTGCGGCGGACTACGAGCATTGTGTTGATGCGAGTCCATCCTAAATCGTATTCTTGCGCAGGGGTTTAGGGTTTAGTTGACGAGGCGCAGTAGAAGACGAAGACGAAAATTTATTAAACTTGTTAAGCCAAAGGGTCGGGATAAACCCTTTCGTTGACTTCTTTAGTGGCTTTTATAAAATGAAAGTGAGCAAAGAAAAATGAAGAAATCTAAGCTAAACTAGACAAATGACATGATTTTTTTAATAAACGTTTCGTATTAGTCAACTTTTTAGAAATGATTTCTGTTTTCTAAACGTTTAGTAATCAGTTTAGTAAATATGAGTTATGTTTACTAATCGTTTACGTAAACGTTACGGACTTGTTCCGTAAACGTTTACGTAAACGTTTACTAATCATATGTCATAATAGTAGGCCGTCACAAGAGTGGGTCGTCAATATGGCGAGTGTCACTAGAGTGGGTGCTAGGGTTTAGGGTTTAGGGTTTACACCCCAACACCTGTACTTGAAGCTTGGCGGTCGCTAAGTCTTTTAGCAGGTGTCGGGGTACAGTTCAAACGTAACGATGTCGGACATAGCTTCTTCTTAAGCGTTGGCGGATTGAGATAGCATATTGTAAACTTGTCGATCTTCATATCCTTGCACTTGGCACCAAGTTCTTCAAAGCGTAAAAGTTGTCGCAAAGTAGACTTGGTTGGCCCGTTAGGATCGAAAGTCACCTTGAAAATGACTTGTTCTTGTGGTTGGCGTGTAGTATTTGTACTTTGAACCAAAGCTTGTTCAAACAGAGGTTTCAGCATAGTTGCACTATAACCACGTGCACGCAATCGATCGAAAAGAAGCTGTGCAACTTGTAAAAAGTCGGTATCCTGCGTATTCTGGCGTCGATATTTCTTGATGAGTCCAATTATTAAACCCTCCAGTACGCCAGGCGGATGTGCACTTGACTTCGGCAGATAGAGATACAAATTCAGACGCTTCTGGTGGGTTCTTGTAATGTATCTTGTATCTTGCTTGGTAATCCATAAGTCGAGAAAAGCAACTTCGACTTGCGAAATTTCAAACGTGAACCTGAGCTTGCAAAACTTGTGTAAGAAAGCCTTGAAACGATTAAACTCATAAGGCTTATCACGTGGATGCCAAATGAGAAAACCATCGTCAATGAAACGCTTGAAATACACAATGTGTGTATCAAACTTGGGGATAACCATTCGTGTTTCGAAATACGCCAAGTATAGCGATGCGAAGACTGGTGAAACTGCAGTTCCCATAGCAGTGCCGTTGATCTGGTGTCATACAGTGTCACCAAATTCGAAATAATTCGACTTGAGAACAACTTCCAGTCCATACAGGATCGCGTATGCCTTGGGATCCGTCGCAACAGTTTGTTGGATCACGTAAAGCGCTTCCGAAATCGGGATCGAAGTATACAGCGAAACGACGTCGAACGTGATCACTTGATGCTCTTGACATGGTTGAATAGTCTTGAGATCATCAACAAGTTGATCGGAATCCTTCACGTAAGTAGGGGTCTTCACTAGGTTTGGCTGCATGACGTGATGTAACCACTTTGAAAGACCTTGCGTGATGGATTGCGCGTTCGAAACAATCGGCCGAATAACCAAAGTGGGTTTTTGAATCTTCAAGAGGCCATAAAAGCGATTGAGTCGCTTGTTCTCCAGATCATGCACGATAAATTTGGTGGTATTCCAATCATCTTCAGTGCATTATCGCTTGGCAATAGCATGATAAAATTTGCGCACAGTGGTCTTCATCTTGAGCACTAAGACAGAAGGAGGAGCGGAGCACTTGGTATATGCCTTGATATCCATGAGATGGTCGAGACATAAGTCGATGTACTGCTTCCTTGTGACCACAGCTGGACCCAAATTCTTGCTGGTCAAACAGACATGTAGATCCTTCCGATGCTGCATCATCTTCAAAAGTTCCCGTTAAGGCGGGTTGAGATTAAATCTTGAACGTGTCCTAGACTTGTCCCCGCTCAGTGTAGACTCGATGAGCTGCACCGTGTCTTCAATTGCACCGGATGCAGGAGGAGGTTGAAAAGTCTTGTTGGGGACGTAAATGGCGCGCGCGTTGAAAATTTGAGACACCAATAGCTTGTTTGTCGGGTGCGCGCGCGCTAAAAAGGCAACTCAAACGGAGCGTTCTGGCAAAGTCTTCAAAACCAATCAGTAAAGCGTCACGATCCAGCCTCTTGGGTGTTGGACAGTAGTTCAGGTTCAATCCTAGCAGTCGTTTCAGCGTAGGAGGTACCTTGGTATTCGGAGGCGTAAGAGCATGGAAACCGAGATTTCTGATATCGCTATCAACTTCTCGCACACTGCGAAGCGCAAACACATTTACAGCGTTCGATAAGTCGGTCGCGGACAGCTCGATCGGGTATTTGCACTTTACTTCTGCGAAGGCTTGGGCTTTCATGGCTGCCGCTGGGTTGGTTTTGAGGAGTCGTCCTTGGACTTGGCGCTTGACTCGCTGTCGATTTTTGGCGTAGTCGTTTTGCTTGCCGGCTTGGAGTTTTTTGCGCCGCGTTGTCCGGCGGCTTTTTCTCCATCGTGACTTCTTGGGAGCTTCTTGGCACCAGTCATCGCTCCACTTTGACTGGCGCGGGAGTTTAAAGCCGATCGAAGCTGGTTGACTTCCTTGCGCAACGCAGCAGTCTCCTTGGCAATTGACTTCTTCACTAGAACAGCGACGAGTTGGTCCGTGTCGGTGTCCATCTCGATGGCTTCAGCAGCCGCTTTCTTGGTGGCGATCTGCTGGCGTTTAGCTTCATCGTCGGCTTCATCCAAGAGGTGCTGGTATTGTTTTTGCGTGAGCTGGGTATGCAGGAACTCAACCGAGAGACGACAATCCATAGCAGCGAGCGACGGTCGGGCTTCACTGCAATCAACGAGATACGCGTCGAAATCCGTGTACGTATCCAGGTGCAGACGGCACAGTTCATCGTTGATAGGATTGAAGTATGCCTTGAGAGTATCAAACGCGCGGTTAAACACTGTCTCGCGGGGTTTCGTCAAAGTCTTGATCTCTTCAAGCACGGATGAGTGAATCAGTGAGCGAAGCTTCTCTTGAGAATTCGCAATAGTCGAGTCAAATCTGGTGTTAAGATCGGCGACGAATCTTGGATTGGCTTCAGACCGGGTCGCTCTGACTTTTAAGTCGATCTTGTGCTTCACAGACTTGGGCACTTTGGATTCCAGCTTGGCGGCGGCGCGTTTCACTGCGAAGCGCAAACACATTTACAGCGTTCGATAAGTCGGTCGCGGACAGCTCGATCGGGTATTTGCACTTTACTTCCGCGAAGGCTTGGGCTTTCATGGCTGCCGCTGGGTTGGTTTTGAGGAGTCGTCCTTGGATTTGGCGCTTGACTCGCTGCCGATTTTTGGCGTAGTCGTTTTGCTTGCCGGCTTGGAGTTTTTTGCGCCGCGTTGTCCGGTGGCTTTTTCTCCATCGTGACTTCTTGGGAGCTTCTTGGCACCAGTCATCGCTCCACTTTGACTGGCGCGGGAGTTTATAGCCGATCGAATCTGGTTGACTTCCTTGCGCAACGCAGCAGTCTCCTTGGCAATTGACTTCTTCACTAGAACAGCGACGAGTTGGTCCGTGTCGGTGTCCATCTCGATGGCTTCAGCAGCCGCTTTCTTGGTGGCGATCTGCTGGCGTTTAGCTTCATCGTCGGCTTCATCCAAGAGGTGCTGGTATTGTTTTTGCGTGAGCTGGGTATGCAGGAACTCAACCGAGAGACGACAATCCATAGCAGCGAGCGACGGTCGGGCTTCACTGCAATCAACGAGATACGCGTCGAAATCCGTGTACGTATCCAGGTGCAGACGGCACAGTTCATCGTTGATAGGATTGAAGTATGCCTTGAGAGTATCGAACGCGCGGTTAAACACTGTCTCGCGGCGTTTCGTCAAAGTCTTGATCTCTTCAAGCACGGATGAGTGAATCAGCGAGCGAAGCTTCTCTTGAGAATTCGCAATAGTCGAGTCAAATCTGGTGTTAAGATCGGCGACGAATCTTGGATTGGCTTCAGACCGGGTCGCTCTGACTTTTAAGTCGATCTTGTGCTTCACAGACTTGGGCACTTTGGATTCCAGCTTGGCGGCGGCGCGTTTCTTAGCCGAGATCTTGCGGCTGGTGTCGCGCCATTCTTTCACCGCGGAGCTGACAATGGTACGGGCGGCTTGCGGCGGACTACGAGCATTGTGTTGATGCGAGTCCATCCTAAATCGTATTCTTGCGCAGGGGTTTAGGGTTTAGTTGACGAGGCGCAGTAGAAGACGAAGACGAAAATTTATTAAACTTGTTAAGCCAAAGGGTCGGGATAAACCCTTTCGTTGACTTCTTTAGTGGCTTTTATAAAATGAAAGTGAGCAAAGAAAAATGAAGAAATCTAAGCTAAACTAGACAAATGACATGATTTTTTTAATAAACGTTTCGTATTAGTCAACTTTTTAGAAATGATTTCTGTTTTCTAAACGTTTAGTAATCAGTTTAGTAAATATGAGTTATGTTTACTAATCGTTTACGTAAACGTTACGGACTTGTTCCGTAAACGTTTACGTAAACGTTTACTAATCATATGTCATAATAGTAGGCCGTCACAAGAGTGGGTCGTCAATATGGCGAGTGTCACTAGAGTGGGTGCTAGGGTTTAGGGTTTAGGGTTTACACCCCAACACCTGTACTTGAAGCTTGGCGGTCGCTAAGTCTTTTAGCAGGTGTCGGGGTACAGTTCAAACGTAACGATGTCGGACATAGCTTCTTCTTAAGCGTTGGCGGATTGAGATAGCATATTGTAAACTTGTCGATCTTCATATCCTTGCACTTGGCACCAAGTTCTTCAAAGCGTAAAAGTTGTCGCAAAGTAGACTTGGTTGGCCCGTTAGGATCGAAAGTCACCTTGAAAATGACTTGTTCTTGTGGTTGGCGTGTAGTATTTGTACTTTGAACCAAAGCTTGTTCAAACAGAGGTTTCAGCATAGTTGCACTATAACCACGTGCACGCAATCGATCGAAAAGAAGCTGTGCAACTTGTAAAAAGTCGGTATCCTGCGTATTCTGGCGTCGATATTTCTTGATGAGTCCAATTATTAAACCCTCCAGTACGCCAGGCGGATGTGCACTTGACTTCGGCAGATAGAGATACAAATTCAGACGCTTCTGGTGGGTTCTTGTAATGTATCTTGTATCTTGCTTGGTAATCCATAAGTCGAGAAAAGCAACTTCGACTTGCGAAATTTCAAACGTGAACCTGAGCTTGCAAAACTTGTGTAAGAAAGCCTTGAAACGATTAAACTCATAAGGCTTATCACGTGGATGCCAAATGAGAAAACCATCGTCAATGAAACGCTTGAAATACACAATGTGTGTATCAAACTTGGGGATAACCATTCGTGTTTCGAAATACGCCAAGTATAGCGATGCGAAGACTGGTGAAACTGCAGTTCCCATAGCAGTGCCGTTGATCTGGTGTCATACAGTGTCACCAAATTCGAAATAATTCGACTTGAGAACAACTTCCAGTCCATACAGGATCGCGTATGCCTTGGGATCCGTCGCAACAGTTTGTTGGATCACGTAAAGCGCTTCCGAAATCGGGATCGAAGTATACAGCGAAACGACGTCGAACGTGATCACTTGATGCTCTTGACATGGTTGAATAGTCTTGAGATCATCAACAAGTTGATCGGAATCCTTCACGTAAGTAGGGGTCTTCACTAGGTTTGGCTGCATGACGTGATGTAACCACTTTGAAAGACCTTGCGTGATGGATTGCGCGTTCGAAACAATCGGCCGAATAACCAAAGTGGGTTTTTGAATCTTCAAGAGGCCATAAAAGCGATTGAGTCGCTTGTTCTCCAGATCATGCACGATAAATTTGGTGGTATTCCAATCATCTTCAGTGCATTATCGCTTGGCAATAGCATGATAAAATTTGCGCACAGTGGTCTTCATCTTGAGCACTAAGACAGAAGGAGGAGCGGAGCACTTGGTATATGCCTTGATATCCATGAGATGGTCGAGACATAAGTCGATGTACTGCTTCCTTGTGACCACAGCTGGACCCAAATTCTTGCTGGTCAAACAGACATGTAGATCCTTCCGATGCTGCATCATCTTCAAAAGTTCCCGTTAAGGCGGGTTGAGATTAAATCTTGAACGTGTCCTAGACTTGTCCCCGCTCAGTGTAGACTCGATGAGCTGCACCGTGTCTTCAATTGCACCGGATGCAGGAGGAGGTTGAAAAGTCTTGTTGGGGACGTAAATGGCGCGCGCGTTGAAAATTTGAGACACCAATAGCTTGTTTGTCGGGTGCGCGCGCGCTAAAAAGGCAACTCAAACGGAGCGTTCTGGCAAAGTCTTCAAAACCAATCAGTAAAGCGTCACGATCCAGCCTCTTGGGTGTTGGACAGTAGTTCAGGTTCAATCCTAGCAGTCGTTTCAGCGCAGGAGGTACCTTGGTATCCGGAGGCGTAAGATCATGGAAACCGAGATTTCTGATTTCGCTATCAACTTCTCGCACACTGCGAAGCGCAAACACATTTACAGCGTTCGATAAGTCGGTCGCGGACAGCTCGATCGGGTATTTGCACTTTACTTCTGCGAAGGCTTGGGCTTTCATGGCTGCCGCTGGGTTGGTTTTGAGGAGTCGTCCTTGGACTTGGCGCTTGACTCGCTGTCGATTTTTGGCGTAGTCGTTTTGCTTGCCGGCTTGGAGTTTTTTGCGCCGCGTTGTCCGGCGGCTTTTTCTCCATCGTGACTTCTTGGGAGCTTCTTGGCACCAGTCATCGCTCCACTTTGACTGGCGCGGGAGTTTAAAGCCGATCGAAGCTGGTTGACTTCCTTGCGCAACGCAGCAGTCTCCTTGGCAATTGACTTCTTCACTAGAACAGCGACGAGTTGGTCCGTGTCGGTGTCCATCTCGATGGCTTCAGCAGCCGCTTTCTTGGTGGCGATCTGCTGGCGTTTAGCTTCATCGTCGGCTTCATCCAAGAGGTGCTGGTATTGTTTTTGCGTGAGCTGGGTATGCAGGAACTCAACCGAGAGACGACAATCCATAGCAGCGAGCGACGGTCGGGCTTCACTGCAATCAACGAGATACGCGTCGAAATCCGTGTACGTATCCAGGTGCAGACGGCACAGTTCATCGTTGATAGGATTGAAGTATGCCTTGAGAGTATCAAACGCGCGGTTAAACACTGTCTCGCGGGGTTTCGTCAAAGTCTTGATCTCTTCAAGCACGGATGAGTGAATCAGTGAGCGAAGCTTCTCTTGAGAATTCGCAATAGTCGAGTCAAATCTGGTGTTAAGATCGGCGACGAATCTTGGATTGGCTTCAGACCGGGTCGCTCTGACTTTTAAGTCGATCTTGTGCTTCACAGACTTGGGCACTTTGGATTCCAGCTTGGCGGCGGCGCGTTTCACTGCGAAGCGCAAACACATTTACAGCGTTCGATAAGTCGGTCGCGGACAGCTCGATCGGGTATTTGCACTTTACTTCCGCGAAGGCTTGGGCTTTCATGGCTGCCGCTGGGTTGGTTTTGAGGAGTCGTCCTTGGATTTGGCGCTTGACTCGCTGCCGATTTTTGGCGTAGTCGTTTTGCTTGCCGGCTTGGAGTTTTTTGCGCCGCGTTGTCCGGTGGCTTTTTCTCCATCGTGACTTCTTGGGAGCTTCTTGGCACCAGTCATCGCTCCACTTTGACTGGCGCGGGAGTTTATAGCCGATCGAATCTGGTTGACTTCCTTGCGCAACGCAGCAGTCTCCTTGGCAATTGACTTCTTCACTAGAACAGCGACGAGTTGGTCCGTGTCGGTGTCCATCTCGATGGCTTCAGCAGCCGCTTTCTTGGTGGCGATCTGCTGGCGTTTAGCTTCATCGTCGGCTTCATCCAAGAGGTGCTGGTATTGTTTTTGCGTGAGCTGGGTATGCAGGAACTCAACCGAGAGACGACAATCCATAGCAGCGAGCGACGGTCGGGCTTCACTGCAATCAACGAGATACGCGTCGAAATCCGTGTACGTATCCAGGTGCAGACGGCACAGTTCATCGTTGATAGGATTGAAGTATGCCTTGAGAGTATCGAACGCGCGGTTAAACACTGTCTCGCGGCGTTTCGTCAAAGTCTTGATCTCTTCAAGCACGGATGAGTGAATCAGCGAGCGAAGCTTCTCTTGAGAATTCGCAATAGTCGAGTCAAATCTGGTGTTAAGATCGGCGACGAATCTTGGATTGGCTTCAGACCGGGTCGCTCTGACTTTTAAGTCGATCTTGTGCTTCACAGACTTGGGCACTTTGGATTCCAGCTTGGCGGCGGCGCGTTTCTTAGCCGAGATCTTGCGGCTGGTGTCGCGCCATTCTTTCACCGCGGAGCTGACAATGGTACGGGCGGCTTGCGGCGGACTACGAGCATTGTGTTGATGCGAGTCCATCCTAAATCGTATTCTTGCGCAGGGGTTTAGGGTTTAGTTGACGAGGCGCAGTAGAAGACGAAGACGAAAATTTATTAAACTTGTTAAGCCAAAGGGTCGGGATAAACCCTTTCGTTGACTTCTTTAGTGGCTTTTATAAAATGAAAGTGAGCAAAGAAAAATGAAGAAATCTAAGCTAAACTAGACAAATGACATGATTTTTTTAATAAACGTTTCGTATTAGTCAACTTTTTAGAAATGATTTCTGTTTTCTAAACGTTTAGTAATCAGTTTAGTAAATATGAGTTATGTTTACTAATCGTTTACGTAAACGTTACGGACTTGTTCCGTAAACGTTTACGTAAACGTTTACTAATCATATGTCATAATAGTAGGCCGTCACAAGAGTGGGTCGTCAATATGGCGAGTGTCACTAGAGTGGGTGCTAGGGTTTAGGGTTTAGGGTTTACACCCCAACACCTGTACTTGAAGCTTGGCGGTCGCTAAGTCTTTTAGCAGGTGTCGGGGTACAGTTCAAACGTAACGATGTCGGACATAGCTTCTTCTTAAGCGTTGGCGGATTGAGATAGCATATTGTAAACTTGTCGATCTTCATTCCTTGCACTTGGCACCAAGTTCTTCAAGCGTAAAAGTTGTCGCAAAGTAGACTTGGTTGGCCCGTTAGGATCGAAAGTCACCTTGAAAATGACTTGTTCTTGTGGTTGGCGTGTAGTATTTGTACTTTGAACCAAAGCTTGTTCAAACAGAGGTTTCAGCATAGTTGCACTATAACCACGTGCACGCAATCGATCGAAAAGAAGCTGTGCAACTTGTAAAAAGTCGGTATCCTGCGTATTCTGGCGTCGATATTTCTTGATGAGTCCAATTATTAAACCCTCCAGTACGCCAGGCGGATGTGCACTTGACTTCGGCAGATAGAGATACAAATTCAGACGCTTCTGGTGGGTTCTTGTAATGTATCTTGTATCTTGCTTGGTAATCCATAAGTCGAGAAAAGCAACTTCGACTTGCGAAATTTCAAACGTGAACCTGAGCTTGCAAAACTTGTGTAAGAAAGCCTTGAAACGATTAAACTCATAAGGCTTATCACGTGGATGCCAAATGAGAAAACCATCGTCAATGAAACGCTTGAAATACACAATGTGTGTATCAAACTTGGGGATAACCATTCGTGTTTCGAAATACGCCAAGTATAGCGATGCGAAGACTGGTGAAACTGCAGTTCCCATAGCAGTGCCGTTGATCTGGTGTCATACAGTGTCACCAAATTCGAAATAATTCGA
>MIQA02002920.1:0-14669 GCA_001887855.2 Sclerospora graminicola | reverse complement strand
CAGCTTTTAGGTTTTTAAACAACATTTCTATGCCGCGAAAAACTGGTGTTTTCGATATTTTTGGTGGGTTTTTGGTCGACTTTTGTCAGCTTGTATATTTTTCCAGAGACATCTCTAAGGATAACCCTTTACACCACCACCTAGTCCATGATTAGAGCTTTTCATTGGTTCATGCGGATTCCACCTGTCTGCTGATTGAACAAAATTGTCCTAATTCAGCTAAGGTACCCAATTTCCTGCGAAAATCTATGTTTTACGTTACCGTATATCCGGTGTTATATCCGACAACTTATATTAGCCAATCAGATCAACCAATTTTTCCACCGTACAAACTCGTGTTATATCCGACAGCACTTTAATTATAGGTATAAAACTGAGTCCCCCACAAGCTAAAATTGGTGGCGAAGGAGCGCCTCCATTCCGTAAGAAGCTGATGGTTTCATTGAAACTTTCGTGTTTTAAATATCAAGAAGCTGAAATGAATAATCTGGCAGCATTCGTGTTATTGTTACCTTCTACATAAATACGACGTATTCCTGAGTATTTTTAAGTAGGTATGAACGTTTCGCTTAATGAATTGCTCACTACAAGCAGTGTGATTCTAATATGTACCATCTTCATTACCCAAGAAATTCAGTGTGCGGTGTTTTCTGTCAATCAATCCAAATGTCGTGCCAATGGCTGCGCTCACTGAGCTACTCGCTATTTGACACGATCAAGTACTCCTTCACAGTAATACCCTTGCGTGACGCCTTGACCTTATCAGAGACGACGATCTTGCTTAGTTTCTCTTTCATGATCTCGGCAGGTGGGCGCAGTACCCATCGTCATCCTTAATACGAACTTAACATTCTTGGACATTTTTTTGTGGGAGCAACACCAACAAGCTCGACCTGGCCCTCACGTTCCTTACGTGTAGCTGCCAATCGCTCAGCATCCTTCTGCTTGCGCTCTTGCTGTTTAGCTAAGAGGCGATCAATGTCAATTTCCGGACTATCTCCAGTCTGCTTCTTCTCGCCGACACTCTTGACCTTATCAAGCAAATCGACGGGGAGTGCTTTAACCATATGCAGCTTATTTGACGTCATAACGCGACCGTCATAAAGCTTAATGAGCTTCCCCTCTGCCAAATTCTTCTCTAGTGTGTCTCTTGACACGTACATAGTCGTATCATTCTCACGCACAAACTGTACACGCTTTGCACTCGTTTTTGGTTCATGGCATTATTAAGTTACTGAGCTTGTAGATCCTGCTGCATGTTGGCTTCACGATTGCGACAATTAATCTTGTTAACGCGGAGAACGTCGTCCGAAATGTGAATTTTTTGCTCCTCGTTCTTGGCCAATATTATCTGCAGCCGTTCCTCAAGTATCAAAGCCTTTTCGAAATTTTCAGGAACGCAGATTCCGCTCGAGACGCAACGCGTTGCACACCAAGCGACACCGTAAAATAGACCCACAACTTCCATCGTAAATTCGTACAGCTATGCTGGGTTAGCGTTTTTAGACAAACGCTCCATTTTCGCTGTTCTCATGTGCCGCTCTCACTCACAACAGTACCCACCCAAGCTGCTTGTGGTAATGGATTTCACATCCTGCCAGGTAGCTCAAAATTAAAGAGTTCTGCTCCTTTATCGGCAAACATTTCTTGCATCACTCTTCTCTTGTGTTTGAATTCTGCATTCAAGCTTGTGACTAACTTCTTGAAGTTGTCTTTGCACTTGACTTCTTGTCCAATAGCAATGTCCACTTGTAACGTGAATATTCATCTACAATAAGCAGAAAATATATGCTTCCACATATGGCACTCTTTTCTTCAATCTAATCCACATCCATGTGTAGCCGTTGCAGCGGTCTTTCAGCCTTCTTAGTTTTGGATGGATAATATATCTGTCTTGTTTTCGACACTTCACACGAAACACAACCATAGTTTTCCAACTCCTTACTGATCTTAATGCCCTGCGACATGTTATCTTATCCATCTTACGGAGTATCTTCATCCCCACATAGTTATAACGACGATGACACGTTTCCATTTTAGCCTCTGCTTTTCTCGCTTTCTTGTTTGCGCTCTTAGTTTCTTCAATGGTTGTCGTTACGTCACACGTCCCCATTGGTGTAAGGGCAGGATGAGGGGTGAACATGCGGTAGATACCCGCCATCATCATAAACTTATCTTTGAATGCCATGGGGTCCCTGCTCGGTTCTCTCTTCAAGCAGCACACCTTCTGGTTGCGCGAAATTAGCATTCGAAAGCCTCGCTCTTGCATTAGATCCAGCGATACCAAGTTGACACGTGCCCCTGGCACATACCAAACGTTTTGAAGTATGCAACTTTACAATGTCTTCCAGTCTTGAATCATAATCACCACGCTGTCTTACTCATTTACGGTGACATGAGAGCTGTTCATCATCACTAACTGTCTTCCTTCCACTTCTTGAAGGTGCGTGAAGTATTCGCGTACACCGCATATGAGCACCTGCTTGCCCTGCGTGCCTTGACATTATTAACTTGAAGTGCGACCCTGTGCTCCATCGCGTCGCTGATCGGTGTATTCATGCATCCTTTCTGCTTGGAACAGTCGGTTTCTAACTTGAGCCAGCGTAAACTCTGCGCCAGGATTCAGCGCCTTCATCCTTGAATACTTGTTACCCAATTCAGGATAGACACTCACTGCTCTAGTAAGTAATATCTCTCTAAGCTCCTTATCCGATATGGGGCCACCAGCTTTATCCAATTTTATGGCAAGCTTCACCATGTCCTTAATGTAGTCTTCCATGCGTTGATACCTTCGCAACTAAGCACTAAGCATTTCATGGAGTATACATCCAGCTTGTTCCACGGCGGCATCCCATCGACTTCAGCTATAATAGCCACGTATTGTAGATGCGACTATCCAGACTCGATCGCATTATTCAATCTCAATGCTAGGTTTGCGCTTAGAGATTCCACTAGAAACAGATGCGACTTCCGGTTTCTGATATCCCATCATCGATCAGCCTTCTTGTTTCGCGCATCTTCAAACCACGACCTTCTACCAACGCCAGAATTCCTTGTGCCGCGAACTTCGCCCTTATTTTTAACTTCCATATCGCGCAGTCGTCGGCGCCCGTTAACTCAGGGACTTGAATGCTCGACTAGTGTCCTTGATGACCATATTTTCTTCTTCTTGTTGATGCGGATATGTGTCTCGATACTTGGTATATGCCGAAGATCCCATTGTTTCTCCGAGGAATCCACTCTTCTCTTGTTGACGAAATGCGACAATATCAAATGGGGTAGATCCAGTGATTTCTTTATTTTCTTCGGGTTGTTCTCCGGGTTTGGGTCTGACCCGTGGTCCCGACCAATCAGCATCCTCGATTGTTGGACTCATAACCCGTTGGGATCGTCACTAGTTGTAGCCCTATCGATTTAATGACTTTGTATAGTAGTACTTAATAGTATGTACTAAATAGTAATGCAGTAGTAATACTGGCACTACTATGCACTTCTACAGTTTATTCTGTATAACAGAAGGAAGTGTATACCCCGTTACGATCCGTGCCTGAATGGCCCCGGGGACTCAAGGTGAGGTGGAAGTAGGTGCCCTGCACTCTACTTTAACACTTTAGCGCCCTGCGCTCCACCTGTGAGATTGCCAACTGGCACCTCACCTTGCACGCCCTATTTATATTAGTTAAACATGAAATATATATGCATATACAAATTAATAATATGAGTTAAGGTTGAATTTACCTTCAACTTCGTAACTGCCCTGCGGTCGACGCCCTGCGTCTGGATGCCCTGTATCTCCATCATGTATGTAGCCGCCTTGCAGTTGACGCCCTGCGGTCGACGCCCTGCGTCTGGATGCCCTGTATCTCCATCATGTATGTAGCCGCCTTGCAGTTGACGCCCTGCGGTCGACGCCCTGCGTCTGGATGCCCTGTATCTCCATCATGTATGTAGCCGCCTTGCAGTTGACGCCCTGCGGTCGACGCCCTGCGTCTGGATGCCTCTTTCACATGTTTGTAACCTTCCAGCAACTTGGTCGTCATTCGGCATCCGGATATCCAACACTCCCCGTCGACCTGGTGACTGGAAGTGATCACCTGTCGTAAGGTTTATCTTCGACAGCTCTGAGTCCTACCTAGAGGACGGTGCCTGAATCCCTGCCATTGCCCGTCACTTGAACGCCCCTGCACGTAAGTCTGTAGGTGCCTTCATTTAATCGTTTCCAATAGAATGTCATGAAACGGCTCGTCTGCCTTCGCCCTGCGTGGCACGACGCCTAGCATCGTTCGGAAACGCGTGAACTTTCACGTTCGAGTGCCTTGGTCATTACATCCGCAACGTGATTGTTTGTCGACACGTATCCCGTCTTTAGTATTTCTTCCTGTACCAATGTCCTCATGTAATGTTACTTGTTCTCAATGTGCTTGGCGTGATGATGCTTGCCACGCTTCTTCGTAAGATAGATGGCTGCCATGTTGTCGCAATATATCTTCTGTGTCTGTGTCTTGACCTTTAACTCCTTGCATAACTTGTGTACCCACTGCAAGTCCCTTACACCTTCATGTATCGCATAGTATTCAGCTTCCATAGTGCTTAGCGCATTGTTTCCTTGCTTGTGCGATCCATAGCCGATCACAGCTCCGTCCATCATCGTTACATATCCACTGGTGCTCCTTCGATCTTCCTAATCGCTTGCATAGTATGCATCCGTGTAAAACAGTTAGCTCAACTGCTTCTATAGGTCCTTGTGGTATCACTATCCGTAAACCAAACTCCTTGGTTCCTTGTAGGTATCTGAGAACTCGTTTCGCTTGTGCATAAGGTTCTGCCGTATGGTTGCTTGAAAATTCTCCAAACCTTCTCACAGAATGCGCAATGTCCGAGTACGGCAGTGCTTCAACTGCCTCCCTGTATGGCTGGAAACGTGTGTCCTCTTTCTTATTGACAGTATACGTCACCGCTTCTGGGGTTGGCGCTGGGTTACACGCCGCCAGATGAAAGCGCTTGAGTATCTCCACAACGTACGCTTCTTGGCTAAAGAATATAGTCTTGGCATGTCGGTCTATTGTCACCTCGACACCCAATAGATACTAGACTTGTCCAAGCGCTAACATTTCCTTGAGTTGGATCCTTACTTGTTTACAATCAGCTTCATGTCCCATGAGCAATAGGTCATCCACGTATACCGTGAGTAGCATACCAATCTCCCCTCTTGGAATCGGGCTTAAAGGCCCTAGTCACACTCGACTCGGACAAAACCTAGACGTTGTAGTCGGTCACGTAGCTTGCAATTCAATACGTTAAGGGCTTGCTTCAAACCGTAGAGAGCTTCCTTGACAAACTTGCACACAGTCTTCTTTGTTTACTTCAAAGTCAGTCGGCTGTTCTATGAATACTTCTTCGTTCAGTTCACCATGTAAGAAAGCTGTACTCACATCATGTTGTAGTACTGCCCAGCCTCTTTGTAATGCGAAGTACAATGCCGCTCGAATACTATCAAATCTGATCACCGGTGCATATGACTCGTAATAATTTATGCTATAGACTTGTTTGAATCACACCTTTGTCGATTACGTAAAGCATGCTGTTACGCGTAGCACCACTAGGTGTGCCTTAAATCGTTTGACATAGCCATGCTCGTCTTTCTTGAGTGCATACACCTATCGATTTGTGATAACATTCTGTTCTCTGCGTTTTGCCCTACATTGCACTAGAACTCACATGTCATGTTTGTTCAGTGATGACATCTCTTCTCGCATAGCAGCTAGCCACTAATCAGCGTACTGTTCATCAGCAATAGCCTGCTTGTAGATCTGTGGCACTTTAATCTCGTCCGTTAGAAGATGGTCCTTTGGTCTTATCACTGCTGCAGAACTATCATATGCGCCCTGCGCTAGCTTCTGCTCCCTTGCCTCCTTGTATGTAGTCCCTTTCGTGCTCGATAAATATCCTAGCAGGATCCCAGTCCTTGTCCTGGGTCTTAGCTTCTCTTTTCGTTTACGTCGCCCGTCAGATATGTAGACGAAACCACGCATTCCCACGTTCGTAGATGTGATACGTCTGGGTGTTCTCCATACAGTAGCTCATGTGGTGTGTGATCTCTAATTGTCTTTGAAACAGTAACAACGACATGTAGTTGGCACTCACCACATCAGGTATAGGGAAGTTGTGTAGCTTCTAAAAGAGTACTAATCGTCGTGATAATGACGTCATTCAATCGTTCTGCCACACCATTTTTTTGTGGGCTGTATCGTTCGTTGGTTGCGTCTTGATTACAAGCTGAAAGCAATATTCTTGTAGCTCAAAATTAAAGAGTTCTGCTCCTTTATCGGCAAACATTTCTTTCACCACTCTTCTCTTGTGTTTGAATTCTGCATTCAAGCTTGACTTGACTTCTTGTCCAATAGAAATGTCCACTTGTAACGTGAATATTCATCCACAATAAGCAGAAAATATCTGCTTCTACATATGGCACTCTTTTCTTCAATTTAATCCACATCCATGTGTAGCCGTTGCAGCGGTCTTTCAGCCTTCTTAGTTTTGGATGGATAATATATCTATCTTGTTTTTGACACTTCACACGAAACACAACCATAGTTTTCCAACTCCTTACTGATCTTAATGCCCTGCGCCAAGTTATCTTATCCATCTTACGGAGTATCTTCATCCCCACATAGTTATAACGACGATGACACGTTTCCATTTTAGCCTCTGCTTTCTCGCTTTCTTGTTTGCGCTCTTAGTTTCTTCAATGGTTGTCGTTACGTCACACGTCCCCATTGGTGTAAGGGCAGGATGAGGGGTGAACATGCGGTAGATACCCGCCATCTTCATAAACTTATCTTTGAATGCCATGGGGTCCCTGCTCGGTTCTCTCTTCAAGCAGCACACCTTCTGGTTGCGCGAAATTAGCATTCGAAAGCCTCGCTCTTGCATTAGATCCTGCGAGACCAAGTTGACACGTGCCCCTGGCACATACCAAACGTTTTGAAGTATGCGACTTTACAATGTCTTCCAGTCTTGAATCATAATCACCACGCTGTCTTACTCATTTACGGTGACATGAGAGCCGTTCATCATCATCCACACATCTGGTGTCGCAAAATTGCCAAAGCTCATTTTGCGACGGGAAGATGGAGATATCGACGCCGTCGGGCGAGGGGTTGGTGATGTCAGATCCGACAGGTACATTCTATTCGTAAACAAGAAATAATTTCAACCTGCCAAAAGTATTTCTATCTGTATCCACAATACCTTTCTATATTCGCAAAATGATGAGCCTAACAGAGGAACCCATAGAGGCGGTTAGGCTGACTACCAGCGCTAATGGCAGTTACCGCGAGACGGAATTATTTAAAAGAACATTCACTTCTTCTTTTCACACAAATACATAATTGCGGCAATTGGAAATAGTACGCGGGAAATGCTGCTAAACCCGAAACTCTTTCGATTCTTTGCTAGAAAACCTTAGAAGAATCTTCGTTTTCAAGATTGTATCTACCTTATAATGTCCAGCTTATTACATTCCTTCTTGAAGAGGTATTACCGGTACCAGAGCCCCATGGGAATTTGTATTTCGCTTTTATATGGACGAAGTCTGTTGCCAAAGATATGCAGCTTCGGTGCCTTGGTCGTCTTCACTCGGGTTTTTGGGTCGGTATGACAGTTGATAGAGCAGCCAAACTGCTAGCTTGACTCAGAGCGCGCGCTTGCAGGATTGTGTGCGCTGTGCCTTGTTGACCCTCTTCTTTGCACACCGGCAACTGACGAACCACGTAGATATCACTTATGATGGAAGAAGAAGGCGGATATGTACTGGACTATACCTTTTGGAAAGCAAATCTTTCAATTTAAAAGTTAACCTCGTCGATGGAGCTTACAAAGCCATTTTTTGCATACTACGAGGTCTGGCGACGATGCCTTAAGTGGTGGCCACTTATGAAATGACCCACGTAAAGGGGGAATTCGCTCGCACATACAAAAATACACTGTGTTGATTGGTGCAGACACTTGTGGGCTCAGATACAGGATTTTCACCAGGTAGGGGAGTCGTCATTGGGAGGTGTGACTGTACAGTCACACCTCCTTATGTGACGCACTCACGACCCAAGAAAATTCGAGTGGTCCAGATATATAAACACTGGGTGAGATACGGTACTACTTCGAAGTACAGTACATGTAAGTTACTTGAACTTTTATGATATCCTACCGAGAGCCAATCGTAACCGGAGGCATCATTTGAATTGCTCTTCGGTCAACTGATGTCGGAGGTGCTGGGAAATTTAGATGTCATCAACAAGAGCTAAATCTGGATGTCCAAACGGGGGAAATTTTGTGGAGAAATGACGTACTAAAGCCTGTTTTGGATTTGATGACCCCGTTTGCTGATTTTATGGTCATCTTTGGGAGCAGAACGCTTCACTGTGGTCTTGTTGCGCGCCAAGAGCATCTTTTGTGGGTTAATAGCATTGGTACAAGTTTTGCCTTATTGAATGGGATGATCCTGCAGACGAGATACACAAGGGAGTCGGCGCTCCTACGTTGTATACGTCTTCAGATAGCGCCGACGATCATCCCTCAAGAGCTGAAAATGTATTGGGAGTGTCAGGCTTGCACATGTGCAAACTTTAACGGCGACAATCCCAGCGCTACTTGCGAAGTGTGTAGCATTCCCCGCGTTGCGCGAGCACCACACTAGCTGCCGCGAGAAAAGGAGGAGAAAAATGCCAAAAAGTCAGGTGAAGATGGATTTTGGTATCTTGGCCATATGTTCTCGCGTCCGTTTGATATCTACTCTGATATAGAACATCCGCACGATGGTGAAGAATGGTCTCTGGATTTAATCGGCAATGTATTTCGCCTGTTTTACCCTCCTATGCCAGAGGAGCAAAGATTGTCTTACATGTTATATCTTCCTAAGGATTTACTGCCAGCTAATGCGACACAGGTGCACTTGATTGGATTACCGCAAAAGTCTGATAAATTTGGCACCCCTTTCCCAATCAGTTTTGCAGGGTGCCAAATCTTTCAGACTTTAGCGGTCGGTTTTCATTGGCTGGCCACAAATCTACACAATTTACAAATTACTGTAATATTGTTTCAAAGTTTCACAAAATAAGTGATGCCAAAAGATCGTTTGCCAGCAAAGTGTTTTGGAAGAGCGTGATTTCCAAGATAAAAGCACATTACCATGGCTATTTAAGCGGGGGGAGTGGTTGTGTTCCGGCCTCAAGTCCAAGATAGCGTTGAAGTCAAATTATGATAATAGCTGCCGATGGTTCGTTCATCTATTATTAATGTTGCTTGCATCTATCGGACCTTCAACGACGTTAGTACACAAAAAGCATTAATTATGTCCATAGTTTCTCGCTTTTAATGCGGCTCTAATGATGGTATCATCTTGCGCGGTGAATGTTGACGCCTGTTGGTCGAATATCACCAATGTTAGATAGCACTGGACGTCGCAAGACGTGTTTCATGATCAAGTAGCCCATGCAGCTTCAGGAGTGCGGCGGATCCCTACAGTTTTCGTATTGTGGAGACCTAAGAGCTGCCCTTTTCACGGGCGTGGCAACGAGTTCAGGCGAAAAGGCAGCCGAGTCAATTTTCGGGGCATTAACCTCGACCTCCTGGTCTCGAAAGATGCAGCAAACAAAGTCATGAAAGTGATTATACGCTGCCACACGCTCTTGGGGATCCATTCGAGCCGATCGCTTCGCTGTGCCAAATAGTATACGGCGAACTTGGGAAGGCAAGCATAGACATAAGTCACGCGACGAAAACACAGGCTGAAACCCTTTTTGGATTTTACATGCTTTCAATGGGTGAATGATATCGGCCGTAAGGGCGACCGTATCGGTAGAGTTGCCATTTGACGCAATACTGCTGGCGGTGTTCACGACCGAATTGAGCAGAGGCGAGACGATAAAGATCGGGTCGTCAATTGCATGAATAAACATGAGCACGGACATGAGGACACTCGAGATGATGTTGCTCATGGCGCCAAACACACGCTCTAACCCATGGATAAGACCATGAAAGCCAAAACCGACTAATAAAATCGTTTCGGCCGAAATTTCCGACGGGTGGTGCGAAATGTGCAGTAATAACCCACCGCCAATGTTCTTACTCGTTTCTTTCGGGTTGTCCAGCATCTTGTGATACAAATACTTAACGTTTTTCCCAAACTCTTTGAAAAAGTTAATCACTTGCTTCGCTCCAAGGAGTGGATGTTTATTTCCTACTCGGTCGCTGCGGCAATCATCTTGGCCATTTCAACGAGAGTGTCAGTGGTGTAATCGACGAAATTCGAGACCCAATACTTGAATTTATCCTTGAGGGACAACATTTTATACATTCGCTTTTGCTGCCGCTGCTCAATTTTAAAGTAATCCCACAGCGTGTAGTTCGGATGCGACATCACGAAAGCTGCCATAGTAGCGTCGGCATCACCCGCCTTGACTTCTTCTGCTGGAATATATTCTTGTTCTTCGGTGAATTTCGTCAAGACAGGGCAAACATTGTAGTTATCCCCGTCCACGCAGTAGTTTTCAGCGGGAGCGTATCGGTATTCCCTATATATGCTATTGAAAACATGGTGCAAAAAATACAATGTTCACAAATTAAGGTTGAAGAATCGGGATACCGGTGTGTGATCGGCTGATTCTTAATATAGAGAAAATTAAGGGTGCCAAACTTTTCAGCATGCCAAATTTATCAGACTTTTGCGGTAGACCGGGGCTCGGATGAAAAAGCAAGGGAGACAATTACAGCTTTTAAAGAAATTGTGGCGTACCAAATTGAAAGTTTGCACATCTTCGCTTTAGTCTCGCACGACCATCGAAAACTTACTTTTACGTCAAATTAACGTTTGCGTCTTCATAGTTTCCATCTGAATTTACCTCCTGACTAGGGGCCCAGTGGATCATCACTACTACGAGCTAGAGGTATCCAACTGAGTAGGGGGTTTTCTCGTGATTTTACGTGAAAACCGCCTGCTTAATGGAATCGAGCAATTAGTAGCTCGCTTAGTCGGAAAATGAGCCTCGCGTTTGAAGAAACCGAGGAGGAAAAGCCATTGCGGCTGAACACGTATTAATCTTTATCATTGGAAATGAGAGAGTGATTACCATCAAAGATGGTGGCGAGAGTGATCTCTGGGGTGAATTAAATCGCCGTCTCACCGTGCCGTACTCCAAGTTACGCCACCATTGTTCGACGTTTATGTCCATTTTCGCTATAAAGAATGGATTTGGCGATAACGGCTTTTTTCCCAAGAGCTTCTTAATTCAACGGGTTGCTTTCTAGAGTACTGGATAACGCCATTGTAAAAAAACCAGGTTGTCAACCAAGCGTGGAATGGATTATTACTCAGTTGATGAAGAAACTCTGCTGATCCGAAGTTTAGCAGCACATGGTGCACCTCCACGGAGTGATTTAGCACTCACTCTAACCACGCAAGCTTTATTTTCCAGTGGAATTTTAGTAGCACACGTCGCAGTTTTCAGACAACCGATATTTTTGAGTAAAATCTCGTCGCTTTTTATTCCATCCACCAGTGATCATACAAGTGATGGTCATGTTGGCAATTAGATGAGTTTTACCTGTGTCTCTAAAAGGACAATCGAGTGACATGATGAAGATAATATGCGGATCCGTACTTTGACGTAACGCCGCACTGCCTTCGTGTCGCATTTGAAGGGGCGGGACCGGAAGGCGAGCGCGAAAAAAGTTATGAAGGTTTTCGTGCAGCGTTAGAGACACTTGGGATCCGATGTTCGGATAATACCGTGCTTTTAAAGTTAGTCGAAAACATTGATCGCGGAAAACAGGGACCCATTACCTTAGCGCAGTTTGATGCCGCGGTGCATCGGTTAAAGTTAATGCACATGCTTGAGGAACACAGGCTTGACAGGAGGCCACCCGCTTCTTCTCCTCAACCATCTTCATCTCTATCCGTCTCGGATTTTTCCAGTACAAAATTACGATCTTATAGTTTACGCCCCGAAACTCTGGGGATCACTTATAAATTGACCCAGGAAAAGATGGAGTTCGCTCGCCCATACAAAAATACAGTGTACAGATTGGTGCAGAGACTTGTGGATTCAGATACAGGAATCGCGCCAGATAGGGAAGTTCTCATTGGGAGGTGTGACTGTATATCGGACAGCCGAATTCCGAAAAGGTTAGGGTTTCAATGACACTGTAATATAAATAATCCACTGCATACTAAAATAGCAGGTAGAAGCTAATTTTAGTGGTCAAAAATCGCGAAATTATCAAGATTTTTCTCCACAGCAAGGCGGGATCACTGCGAAACGAGTTCTCAGATACTAACAAGGAACCAAGGAGTTTGGTTTACGGATGGTGATACCACAAGGACCTATAGAAGCAGTTGAGCTAACTGTTTTACATGGATGCATACTATGCAAGCGATTAGGAAGATTGAAGGAGCACCAGTGGATATGTAACGATGATGGACGGAGCTGTGATCGGCTATGGATCGCACAAGCAAGGAAACAATGCGCTAAGTACTATGGAAGCTGAATACTATGCGATACATGAAGGTGTAAGGGACTTGCACTGGGTACACAAGTTATGCAAGGAGTTAAAGGTCAAGACACAGACACAGAAGATATATTGCGACAACATGGCAGCCATCTATCTTACGAAGAAGCGTGGCAAGCATCATCACGCCAAGCACATTGAGAACAAGTAACATTACATGAGGACATTGGTACAGGAAGAAATACTAAAGACGGAATACGTGTCGACAAACAATCACGTTGCGGATGTAATGACCAAGGCACTCGAACGTGTAAAGTTCACGCGTTTCCGAACGATGCTAGGCGTCGTGCCACGCAGGGCGAAGGCAGACGAGCCGTTTTATGACATTCTATTGAAAACGATTAAATGAAGAGCACCTACAGACTTACGTGCAGGGGCGTTCAAGTGACGGGCAATGGCAGGGATTCAGGCACCATCCCCTAGGTAGGACTCAGAGCTGTCGAAGATAAACCTTACGACAGGTGATCACTTCCAGTCACCAGGTCGACGGGAGTGTTGGATATCCGGATGCCGATTGACGACCAAGTTGCTGGAAGGTTGCAAACATGTGAAAGAGGCATCCAGACGCAGGGCGTCGACCGCAGGGCGGTTACATATATTGATATAAAGATGCGGGCATCCCAGACGCAGGGCGTCTGCCGCAGGGCAGTTACGAAGTTGAAGGTAAATTCAACCTTAACTCATATTATTAATTTGTATATGCATATATATTTCATGTTTAACTAATATAAATAGGGCGTGCAAGGTGAGGTGCCAGTTGGCAATCTCACAGATGGAGCGCAGGGCGCTGAAGTGTTAAAGTAGAGTGCAGGGCACCTACTTCCACCTCACCTTGAGTCCCCGGGGCCATTCAGGCACGGATCGTAACGGGGTATACACTTCCTTCTGTTATACAGAATAAACTGTAGAAGTGCATAGTAGTGACAGTATTACTACTGCATTACTATTTAGTACATACTATTAAGTACTACTATACAAAGTCATTAAATCGAAAGGGCTACATGTAACAGGGCTGCTGTTACGCGGCTTACACTGTAAGTTTGCAATGAGGAAGCGTGCAAATTGTGAAGCGTGCAAATTGTGTAGGACCAAATGTAATTTGGATATCCTTAGTTTGCCTTAGATAAACTTAGATAGAAAAGCAATAATATATTAATTAACTACCAATTAAGCATATATATATTAATATATATACACTTAAGAGACGTGAGTGCTAAAAGGTAAGTTTAAGAGTGGATATATTTATGGTTGGTTAAGAGCTAACTAGTATAATTAGACCTAGACTAATCATAGTAACATGTAGTATAAAACTGATCTAATGATATTTTTATCATTAGATTACTTGTTAGATTCGATAATATCAGAATCTGTTCTCAAGGTGGATTATGACAACTTATAATCCAATATTCACATTTCAGGTATTACGTCTGAAATTGAACTGTGATATTTCTATTTAAATATCACTTATGTAATGGCACCCCATTACATCACCCCCCACTCAAGCTGGTTGGCCAATAATATATATTGTAATATTGGCCAATCGAGTGGTGGCACTTGTTGGTCATAACGATATTCTGTTATAACTCATCTTGACCAAAAGTAATCTAATGGTCAGCAAACGCAGCGGCGCTCTTACGGGCACTGCCGATACTCTGGACACAGACATCACCTCTGCATCGCGTGCGGAGGTGTCGTCGAATGCCGACGCTTCGAATTTAGCGTCGAGGCGCAAAACAAATTCGAAAGACCGCTTGTCTCTCGTAGTAGACGCTGTGGAAGCAGTGTCTAAGCGAGGGCGGGAAGACGTCGCGAATGCAGCGTCTTCCGCGTCTTCACCTGCCGCAAGGCGGGTGTCCAAGAAGAAGTCCAATGACATCTTCAGAGAGTCATCTGACTCTGAGAATGAGGGCGAGGACGACATCGTCCCTGTCCACAACTCTAGTGGGGTTAAGACCGCTTGAACTGCTTCGCCGTTAAGTGATGGCGAAGTGGATTCTGACGCCGTCGATTACGACAGCGACAACTCGATGAAGCGGTGGTATGAGGAGCGTAGGGCTCCTCCTGGACCTCGTCATTCGCCAGGCCGTAGCGAAGACGGCTTTGAG
>MIQA02002918.1:15993-49755 GCA_001887855.2 Sclerospora graminicola | reverse complement strand
CCCCGGTGAAGATTTCCGCCCAGGAGCTACCCCTAGTCCTAACCTTCGTCTCCTTATTCGACGGACTTTTCACTTTTCGCCCTAGGGTCTATCAAGAGAGCGCAACCGCCAGTGCTGACGGGTACACAAGGTGAGCTTTTCGAACATGGATCATCCAAGTCGTCACGACCAAGGTGATGGAAGTGACCGATCCAGCCGGCCGGATGCCGGATCGGATCATGACTCGGATGGACGGAGTACCCCCTCCGACAGTCAGTCATCTGGCCCCCCCGTGGGTGTTCGCATCTCAGGAAGAATTTCTGAGAGCGACTACACCACAATGGTGCGCGTGCCCGGATCTCTTGGTGACCCTGGATATCACCGCGAGTCCCTAGTGGGCGAAAGACCTAAACCTGTCAAATTTGTTGACGATGTTGTGTCGGGTGCATTGGGGGAAGGCATATCGCCCCCAATACTGCTGAAGATGGAAGGATGCGATGGTCGCCTCGGATTGGGGGAGTTCGAGGTTGACATTAAAGAAGAAGTTACTCCCCTAGAGGCTCCGCCGGGGGCGGATTACGGTACTGTGCCGGATTACGGTACTACTCACTGTAGTACCGGCCGCTATACCCCGGCTGGAGCCGGATCGGATTATGGTGCAAGTCGCCATAGTCCGAGGAAGGATCATGGTTTCGACCATGATCCTAACAAACAAATGCATATTATGGATATCAAAGAAGAAAAAATTAAGAAAGAAGAATCGGAAGTCGGATACGACCGGAGTGGGAAGCCGGCCGGATCGGGATCAAGTCGCGATCTGGGCCCCCTACCCCTAAAGAGACCGGATTGGCAGGAATCGGATTATCCAACCCGCAAAGATAGGCCGCGTTTCGAAGAAGAAGAAGAAAAGTTGGACGGCCTATCACAGAAGGTTACGGATACAGACCTGGAGCGTGCTCGCCATCTTCACGAGTTGGGGCAGTTCTTGCGGACGGATAAGGTGCTGAAGATAACACGGCCGAAAATCCTAGGCGGATTAAAAGGTCCCGTCTCTCCCCCAGCCCTCTCAGACGGCCACGTGTCCCTTATTAGAGGACTATTCGATCAACTCAAACAAGCCGGCATTAACACCGGCGTGTTCGATCCGAACGAGCTTTTCGATCTGAAGGTGGACAAGTTGAAGGAGGCATCCAGCGCACTGCACGACCGCTTGGTACCGTTAGTGGGCTGTTCTCCGTCGAAGAAGATGACAGCCACGACTGGAGTGGCGCCGTCCACGCCGCCGGCAGCAAGCAGACCGGCCGGAATACACTCGGGTTCTTCTCAGTACGAGTCTGCCCCTTCGGAAGCGGACTCATCCGACTCATCGGTGGGTATCACCCGTATGACGCTTGGCCCAAGGGGAGCAGCGCGTGTGGCGACGGCCATGAGACTTGGAGGACGTGAGGATCCGAATACGCCCGAGCGGAAGAAAGCCAGTCAGTATAGCGTACAGGCTCGGACGGCGACGGCGGATCCAGAGCCGAAGGAGGAAGACGCGGATGGGCGGATCAAAAAGGAATGTCGATCTGGCAGCCCGGCCGCCCCCCAAGTCGCCCCTCAAGCCGACCCCCAGGAGAGCCTTCAAGTGCCGGATCACCTGCATAACATGTTTTCGGCGATGATGGAACGATACTTGGAAGAGCAGCGTCGGCTGAGTGCCAGCCGCGGCAGTCCGAAGTCACCGGACCAGCCGGCTCGTCGTGGGAGTCAGGCGCCCGAGCCAGCCTACTATTCGAGGGAGCCGAGTGACAAAGACATGGAGTCGGTGCAGTCCAAGCAGAGCGAGCCCCGTGCCGTCCCGCCGAGCCGCCAGACAGGTCGCCGAACCGGACGGCGGTCAACGAATAGGAAGCTGTCTCTTAGCGACGTGGATATGGAATCCGTTAAGTCGGCCAAGTACCACTACGATCCGGATGACCTGGACCTGGGGATGGCTCGCCGAGCCAACATGGCCTCGGCCCAAGCGTTTGATCCGGACTCAGGAGCGATTATAAGGGTTCGGATGTCAGCCACGTCCGAGCTAAAAGATTTCACTGGACGAGACATGGACGAGGACCAAGCCCGAGGATGGCTGAGCAAGACGAAGTCGGCATTTCTCAGAGACCGGACGTCGGACTATGAGAAGTGCCTGATCTTTGGAGATTTGATGAAAAGTCCGGCAAAAAACTGGATCCAACAGCTCAGCCGGGAAATCCGAGGAAACTGGAGGGGATTGGCCGGTGCGTTCGAAGAACAATACTGTGGATCTGGAACATCGGCGGCGCGTCAATATTTCCACACCAAGAAGCGGGCGGATGAGACCCCCCTGGAGTATCTCCATCGCTTAAATGTCGCTGGCATGAGGGCGGATATCCCCGTTAAAGAAGATGCCAGCCGGTCGGAAGCCGCCCGTGAACATGTGGAACATTTCATCGGCACGTTGGACGATCGGGAGCTGGCGGACCAGCTGGCGTTACTGCGATTGAAGAATACCACGGAGCTGGAATTGACGCTGCGCACCTACCTAAGAGCGAAGAAGCGAGGCTCCAAGGCGGCAGTTGGAACCGGCCGTTTCTAGTCCCGTTTTAACTCGGATCAAGGAGGCCGGTCGCCATCTACCAGGACGGCCCGAGCCGTCCGCATGGTTGCCCGAGAGTCAGACGCGACTAGCTCGGAAGAGGAGTACCAGCGATCTGGGGGCGAGTCCGAGGAGGAGCAGTACCGGTACCTGTTCTCGGCAGAAGCCAGTCAGCCATCCAGGCTGCCAGCTGGGTCCAGTCAGCCGAAGGGTTTTCCGGCTCGAACTGACCAGGATTACCCCAGACGCAAATGTACCCACTGTGGGTCCATCAAGCATGACGACCGGAGCTGTTGGAAGCGGCTGACTTGCAAGAAGTGCGAAAGGAAAGGACATCCGGCGGAACACTGCTTGTTTACTTGTAAGACTTGCGGGGAGGTGCACGAGGCGGGACTGTGCCCCATTGAAGAATTCTACAACCAGATGAAGAAGTGGTACGTCCCGACCAAGCATGCTGGAATGTTGCCGCCCGGGGTGGAAAAGATGTTAAACTAGATCGCTCGCCAGGTTGGAATCTGGTTCGAGCCGAGCGGTCTAGTGTTAGTATCTATGCATATGTCAGTAAGGAGGATAATCAAGAAGCAAAGCAAAGCGTAACCGACAATACATGTAAGTTTGACGATTACGTCATCCGGTCCCCGGGCAGCACGGCTGACCCCTTCCTGGTGAGCAGTATACGGACGGACGAATATTCTCGGTCTGAAGTGCGTATGGAATTGAATCTGTTACCCGGCGAGTCGCAAGGTTATTGGAAATATCATTCACCGGATAAATGGTTCAAGCAGGCCAAGGCGGATGGCAAAATCAATAACCAGAAGGCTACCATGCTGTTCGACTCTGGCGCGGAAGTGTCTATCGTGGACACCACCTTTGCTCGTAAGGTGGGGTGTGAAATAGACGAGACGAAGCGGCAGGAGTGTATCGGCATTGGAGAAAGTTCATACATGACCCAAGGAAGGACAAGAGTTAAGATTACGTTGGCTGGGTCTTTGGTGTATTACTTTACCGCCTGGGTAGGCAAGCTGGCTGGGCAGGATGCAATTCTGGGTATGGACTTTATGGTCCCAGCCGGCATACGATTGGATTTATCGCATGGAACATTGACGTTGCCGGATGAGGTACAGATCCAGCTGGCCGGCCGGCGGCCCTTATACCACGTCCAGTTCCTCAAGTTAGGTCAGTTTGTAACGGTGCCAGTGGGAAAAGCGGTGGAAGTAATGGTACGACCACACGACAGGCGGAGTAAGTTATGGCTGACAAGGGGCGAGTGCTGGGTACCCTCGTTTGTTAAAGGGGATGGTCATCTCAACTCTATAAGCGTGACCAACATCTCGGAAAGGCCCCTCACCTTGCATGAAGACGTGATCATTGGAATGTGGCTGGCCGAGGACAAGGTGCCCCGCCGGCCGGGCTATGTCACTATTGGCTCAAGACGCTATATCGAGTGGCAAAACCTGGCCTTTCAGGCAACCACCGATTTGGTCAGCGAAGAGGAAGAATTGGAAGAGGACCAGACGCCAATGGTGGCTAAACCCGAGTACCGGACCCCTTCTAAGATATTGACGCGGAGCCGGCCGTCGCCGGATCCGGCTGAACGTATTGGCCGAGACTATGCCCCGATCGCGGAACTGGTTTTGCCCACCCAGAGGAAGACGGACGAACGACAGAATCAGGGGAAAGGTGAAAGCAGAGTTACATATGCGGTCAGCCCCGATGGCGGATGGTTTGACGACCGAGGTGAAGGCGGCTCGACCCAGCCGGCCGATCAAAATTCGGAAATAGCCAAAGGCGGATCGACCCGGCCGGTCGATCAAAATTCGGAAATAGCCGAAGGCGGATCGACCCCGGCTGATCAGGATCCCGAAGTAGTCGAAGCTGACCAAGTCTGCATTCATGAAGGGGGCGAGCTATATGTTGAAGGCATGGAGGATCAGATGGCGGTGCTACCTGAGGTAACCCCCTGCCCCCCAGCGGTTACTATTGACGATCTGCAAGTGGGAGACCCGGATGTGAACACCCCGGAAGAGATCAGCAGGCTGAAGGATATCATATGGAAACGGAAGCATCTGCTGATTGGACCAGGAAACGCACTTCCTCCGGCCGCCCATGGGGCGGTATGCGACATTGATGTGGGAAACGCCAAGCCGGTTGCACAAAGATGCCGAAGAGTCGCCCCCCAGTATCGGGAAAAGCTGTCAGAGCTTATCAAGGGATTGCTGGCCACCAAGATAATTCAGCCGTCCACCTCGCCATGGGCTTCGCCCATTGTAATCATTATCAAGAAGAATGGGGTGGATATAAGGCTGTGTATTGACTACCGGCTGGTGAACCGGCTGACTAAACTGATGGTTTACCCGATGCCGTTGATAAACGACCTGCTGGAGGATTTGGATAAAGTTTTGTGGTATTGCTCATTGGACATGGCCAGTGGATTCTGGGTGGTCTCTATGACCGATCGTGCACGGGAGATCTCTGCGTTCGTGACGCCCTTCGGGTTGTTCGAGTGGAACCGGATGCCGTTCGGCCTGAAGAATGCTCCGCAGATTTATCAACGGCTGATAGATAACGCGCTGTATGGACACTTCAAGATCAAGGCGGATCAAGATCCGGCTCTGGTCGGTGACGTGTTCGCCGAAGGTGACCCGGACCCCGACCCAAAACCTTCAGTTTTGGGGCGGCGGTCTTACATTGACGACATTCTTGTGACGGCTACTACTTGGGATTTACTGTGTGACAAAGTGGAAAAGTTGATGATTACGTGTGAAAAGTGGAATCTTTCGATTAGTGTGGTTAAGAGTTTCTGGGGAAAGACTAAGGTGACCTATTTGGGGCATCAGGTTTCGATCGCCGGATTGGAAGCTAATCCGAAGGATTTGGAGTCCTTGAGTAATCTGGCTTTCCCGCAGTCCCTAAAGGCTACGCAGTCCTTTTGGGGCAGCCTGAATTACTACAGTCGGATCATTGAAGATTTCGCGGTCTATGCGGCGGTTTTGTATGAATTACGGGAGGTGGATTACCACAACCTGAGAGAGCAGGATAGGCAAGTGGAAGCGCGAGCCGAGCAAGCAATATCAGCCAATGAGATGCCTCCCTTGTCAACTATTTTGGCCAATGAGATGGTGCTCTTGTCTGTCCCGATAGGCAGCCGGCCGCCGAATTCCTGCGCGACCGGCCCGGACGATCACATGACCCGAGCAATGGTAGCCTTTGGCATGTTGAAAGCGAAGATGGCGACTACACCAGTCCTGAAGCATTTTGATGTTAATAAGGTTCCTGTGGTCATCATATACGCTAACAAGTGGGCTATCTCAGCTGCCCTTGTTCAAGATCATGACGGAGTGTCCTGTCCTGTGACATACACCAGCCGGACTCTGAAGGCTAATGAAGTTCTGGGCCTATCAAGGTACTATCAAGACGATCGACCCTGTCATGGCTTCTGACAGCAAATGGAATTGACGGCCGGCTTGGTAGATGGGCTGCTCTGTTGTCGCATTGGTCTCTCGAAGTGATCAAGTGTACTAAAGGAGAAGAGGAGATACTTGGAACGTTAGCGGCCAGCATTTTCCTAAGGGCAGAAGTGGAGGAAGCGCTGATAGCTATAGTGCCTCGGAAGCAGCCGCGACAATCCATCATATTATCACCGCCAACAGTGGGACCCACGGAGGAGCTAACGGTTTTGAGTTTTGACGGGTCGGCGAGTGTAAAGAAGGGAGTCGGGGCCTATAGTGCTATTTTGTGGAAGCGGAATAACCTCATCGGCTAAGGGACAAGAAAAGTAATAACGAGTCAAGTTTTTAGTTAGAAAAATTGAGATGGTTATTATAGGAGTTTATAAAGTGGAAAGCAATTGATGGATACTAACTAATTTATAATATAAACGGTAAAGGGCAAAGCTATTAACTACCCATTAAAGCTATCTGGAAGGTATCGTTATATGTTCTGGCAAGACGAGAATTTAATATACAAAAATACTTAAAACTATGGAAAGTGGTCACTGCCGCTTCAGATTTCACGCCTGGCATAACTGTGAACGAAGCAGAGTACCGAGGACTTTTACTTTGCCTAGATCTGCTGACTGCCCGGACGCAGGGGCGGATCATCATATGTGGTGATTCCAACCTGGTGATCCGGCAAATCACGGGAGAAATAGATTGCAAGGCGCCCCGGTTGAGACTGCTGAACGATCGGGTTATGTCCGCCCTGCGGAAATGGCCAGAACATGAACTATTACATGTCAAACGAGAGTAGAACAACAGCGCAGACCATCTGGCTACCTTGGCCATGCGAGATCAGATCGGTCTCACCGTCTCGGATCCAGGATTGTTGGACGGATTTGCAGAAATGAACAAGCTGTCGGAGATAATCAAACCGACCGCTAGGCACGAGGACCATCCGCCCGGATCCAACCGTTCCGAATAAGAAGAGTATGGCGACCAGGACTGGGAACAAGGCATTCAGATCTGACCGGACCAAGAAATGCCCTTTGGCAACAAGAGATCCCTCTAGGCAGACCCACAAACCGATTAGGTGCGACTAACCAGGGTAATAGTCGAAGTAAAATATTGGAGTGGAGATGAAAGAAGCACGAATGGATATATTGAAAAGGAAACGGAGAAAAAGAAAGAATCAAAAGAGTCCGGTCGCCCATCCCTATGGACTATTATACTTGTTGCGGAGCCGGAACACTTGAAGTCCAGGATGGTCGAAGGGTCGTTTGCGGTATTGATTGCGCCAAGGATCTTGCCGGTCGATAGCCGCCAGAGATTCGGAAAGAGAGGCAGTCTGATCCTGCGCACCTAGACCTGGGTACCACGTTCTACCCTCCGCTGCACCTCCGCACCTTCGGTTTGGCAGATGGAGTATAAACGGGGAGAGAAACAGGTCCAGGTCACAAACACTATCCCGGATGCCTTCCATGACAAACGCACATAAACGGACCCATGCTTCGAAAGCTCGTCCTCGTCGATTCTTCCGGGCGGCGGAATATGCTCGGAGAGATACGTCCTCTCGTTTATCTTCTGCAGAGATGTACAGAAAATGGGTGGATTCCCAGGTGGACCAGGCATGGGTCACAGCGAAGTCCTGGAATCTCGTTTTGAATTCCGTAAACCATGGGCCGGACGGAAGCCCCATATCTGGCATCTCAGTGGCCAAGATCCTCCAAGGCTCGGTCTTCATGAGCGTGTCAATGGCACCCGACCTCATCAGGTCGGGGCGCCAAGTCCCTGATGGAGGCGACGTGCGTGACCGAGGGAATATCCAGAGAGGTGGACGGGACAGAGAGTGAGCGAGCTGAGAACTGGAAATATCGGCAAGAACTTAAATTTCTCAGCTGCTCGACCGGCCAAGGCAGGATGGCGGATTGATCCGCCTCACTGGGGAAGCGCCCGTCCGGCAGCCACAAAAGCGGAAGTTTGGGAAAACGGGGCGCAGGGGGTAGAGTGCTCCGCCGGATCTTGGGTTTGGCCGCCGGCCGGCCGGATCGACGTTTGGGACGAGGTCCGGCCGGAGCTGGCCGCCGGGTTTTGGCCGGAGTTTTGGAGGGAGGTTCTCCTAGATCGTTCAGGTCGAGAGTCAACCACTGATCAAGGATGTCATCTTCATTCTCCTCCACCTTCTCCTCTGCTATTCCGTTGGATTTAGGTAGGGGACGGGCGACCTGAGAGGCCGGGGTAACAACAGTGTTGAGAGGCAAAGAGGAATCAGTCGGCTCATACTCTCCGGATCCAAAAACAGCCGGCGGTGGAGTTTGCAAACTCATAACCTGATCAGGACCTGGGTGGTCCACCGTTTGGCTACCAGAATTTGAGAGGCGACGACGGGTGTCCGCGCGAGAGCGAGACAACGCGGCGCACATCTGCTGGTCGTCGTAATCCTCGTCTTCTTCGTCATCATCATTTATGTACGGAGGGGGGGCGGATCTGAACCCGAGGATGAATCAGACGGAGATCCAATCTGGGTACCGGATGGCGAAGCGGCCGCCGAGCCGGATGGTGAAGCGGCGGCTGAGCCGGATGCCGAGTCATCTTCGGAGCTTGACGACGAGCCAAGCGTAAGACCAGTCCTTCCCGGCGAAACGGGTGAAGATACGGCGGCGGACCCCATTGCGGAAAAGCTATCGTCGCTGTCCGACTCAAGCTCTTGGTCGCTAGCGAAATTACCCGGATAGCATCGGTGCAAGGGGGGGGGGTATTCACTCCTTTTTCTCCGTTCGGGAGAGGCGGAAGGCGGATCGAAGCTGGCCAGGGAAGGGTTAGAACTGGCCGGACGTTTTCTATTCCCCGATTTCGCCGAGGCGGACGAGAGGTCCGAACCGGCCAGGGGCGGATTAGGGCCGGCGGGAGGCTCCCTAAGTCTATCATTTGAGCGCCTGGTAAGCACCAGCTTGATGTGGGTCTTTTTCTTCATAATCACCATCGCTTCCATGAGAACTAGCATAGGCAGTTCGAGTAGCAGGACGCAAACTTAAACTTCATACCGAGCGAGAGGACCGAGCTGCCACAGCCTTCTGCGCCTTCCGCGGCTCCTTTTTATCCGCATAATGCGTTCCAAAATGTGGCAAAACTGAAGATGTTGGCAGCGATAGCACGAACGAAACGACGCTTCAACGCACAAGGCAAAGGAGTTCGTCAAGCGGACGTCGTAATGCACAAGAATCAATTAGTGTAAATAACGACATGACGAACGAAGATAAGAAGATGCCTCATGGAGACCCGATTGACCCTCCATAACAAGGATTTACAATATGGGGCATCATCTCGTCTGGAATTCGCAATAAAATTTTATGAAAGAGGTATGTTGCGAAAAATAGCATCGGGCACTTTGCCTTGTAGTGGCCATAGTCGCCGCAGTACCAACAGTCCGAAAAATATGACAGCGCATTGCAAGCCCCTCCAGGTGTCGAATGCTGGCAAAAAATCTGATCACAATCTCGAGTGGTATGATCTTTGCCGCAGCGAATGTAGCATGGTTCCTTGCAGTTTCGTCGAACACGCAAATATCCTCGAGACGGTGGTCTTCCCTCAATAGATCGCTTGAACGCTTGAACTCTGATCGTATAAGATGCTGACCCACATCGTGAGCCAACTCAAAAGGATCCTCAATGCTGCTTAGTCTCCAAGACACCGGGCGACTCCACTGCGTCGTTTTCATAACGACATTTCCATGCGAATGCTCACAACCTCGTCCTCCAAATTAAAACGGTGCGCATAGTAATCGAAAAAACCTGCAAGAAGCGCTCCAACCGAGCTTCAGCTCTGTTCTTTCAAACGTAGAAGGCAATTCCGGCATTGGGAACGACTGCAAGCGCCGCATCAGCTCGGAAACCTTCATATGCGACTTCAGGTCATGAAAATTAGAAAGTACCGCAGGTAGCTGCATTTTTGCGTAATGAGACTGCAAGTAGAAAATCAGCAACAAAGTATAGCCTGGTGGATTAAAGGCACAATTCATTGAGTAAAACATATAGGCAAATAAATTCTCACCCATTGTCAACCGCCTCACCTTAGGAACTTAGTGTGCCATTTACCGAGTCGCTGATACCTCGCCGCTTGGCCCAATACTTGACAGCAAAAACCAAGGGCCGCACTCGAGGATCTACTTGACCGTAATACTTGAGCAGTGCCGCGCTCAGCAGAGCATTCACGCCCCCCCCCTCCACACAAGTCACATGCTATCTACATAGCAGTACACAATCTAAATTACTATGACCCTAACGCATCGAATCGATTGTTGCGCCAGCAACACTTGCCGCTTTGCACCTCATAGCTTAAGCACGGGTACGCGTGCATTGCGAACGAATCATGCACTTGAAAAGATCCTGTGTAAGTTGCTCACACGCTGTGGTGAGCAACTTTACGCGTTGCTGAGGAGAGAATTGACGTTGAGCGTCCACATCTACGTCCTCAAAGTAGATACCGAGGTCGACATCACATCCGCCAAAGCCCAGACCGCTATCATCATTTCAAGCAGCACAATTATTTTTACTTTCTAAAAATGTGCACGCTATTTTTGCACGAAACGATTAGTGTGGCCTATACTAATTTCGCAGCGACATTATTAGCGTGGGTGCAGAATTACCGAAGCCCACACTAATTTCGATTTCCCATGCAAAATTTTGAGTGCGAAATTAGTATGGCCCACACTAATGACACTCTTTGCTGTATTGGTTTGCCCGGGGAAGGTTAAAGTAACTCACCGGAAGTCCCCTGACCGGGAGTCGCGGCGTTGCGTATACTCACCTCAAGTCGCCCGTGTTTTGAACACGGTTTTATTAAGTATTGGAAAGTGTGGTAATATTTTGGCCTATTGTGGAAGATTGTGGAGTAATATTTGGATTCCCCTTTACGTACACATTTGGATTTACCCCCTGTATTGTCATTGGTTTGGCTGGCCGATCGATTATTCTCAGTCCAGCCTTCACAGTATACAAACTTCAAGTATATTGCCAGTCGAGCTCCCCGGTGAAGATTTCCGCCCAGGAGCTACCCCTAGTCCTACCCCTCGTCTTCTTATTCGACGGACTTTACACTTTTCGCCCTAGGGTCTATCAAGAGAGCGCAACCGCCAGTGCTGACGGGTACACAAGGTGAGTTTTTAACATGGATCATCCAAGTCGTCACGACCAAGGTGATGGAAGTGACCGATCCAGCCGGCCGGATGCCGGATCGGATCATGACTCGGATGGACGGAGTACCCCCTCCGACAGTCAGTCATCTGGGCCCCCCGTGGGTGTTCGCCTCTCAGGAAGAATTTCTGAGAGCGAATACACCACAGCATCATCACGTCAAGAACATTGAAAAAAGGTACCAGTTACGTGAGGACATTAGTACAGGAAGAAAGACTGAAGACTGAATATGTGCCGACAAATAATCAAGTTGCGGACGTAACGACCAAGGCACTAGAATAGTGTAAAGTTCACGCATTTTCGAACGATGCTCGGCGTCTTGCCACGCAGGGCGAAGGCAGACGAATAGTTTCAAGACAGTCTATTGGATACGATTAAAGGAAGAGCATCTACAGACTTACGTGCAGAGCGCGTTCAAGTCACGGGCCATGGCAGGGATCAAGGCACCGTCCTCTGGGTAGGACTCGGAGCTGTTAAAGATAAACCTTATGGCAGGTTCCGTACCGTTTGCATAGTCAGCATCAGTATAAACATTCCACTGAACTATCCTTGGTAAATCACCATGAGCAAACCAAAATCATTGGTTCCTTGTAGATATCCGGGAACTTTTTTCGCTTGTGCATAGTGTTCTGTCGTATGGTTGCTTAAATACTGTCCCAACCTACGACATGCGGAATGTCCGGCCGTGAGCCCGATACCAAGTACTGCAGTGCACTAACTGCCTCTCTGTATGGCTGGTCACGTGTGTCCCCTTTCTTATTGACTGTATGTGTCGCCGCTTCTGGTGTTGGTGCTAGCTTACACCCCGCCAAATGAAAACGCTTGAGTATTCGCATGACGTATGATTTTGACTGAAGAATACATGTTGGTCTGTTGTCACTTTTGCACCTAATAGATACTTGACTGGTCCAAGCTCTACCAGTTCAAACACTTCTCTTAGTCGCATCCTTACCGTAAAAGTCGGATCCAGTGGGACATACGGATCGAGTGGGACACCACCAATCTGTAATGTTGACACCCCACCCACATGTCAAAATCTGCCGAGGTTTATTACCGAATTACTGTACGCTCCACACAAGAAGGTACAGGCCGGAAGTCACGGGGACCCAAGTAGCCCTAAAAAGCCTCAACATTTTTGTTACTTAATTTCGACGAAAAAAGTGTCCCACTGGATCCGACTTTTACGGTACTTGTTAACAATCAGCTTCATGTCCCATGAGCAATAGATCATCCACACATACAGTGAGTAGCATATCAATCTCCCCGTCTTTATATCGGGCGTAAAGGCCCCAGTCGTTCTCGACTCGGACAAAACCTAGACGTTAAAGTCGATCATGTAGCTTGCGATTCCATACGTTAGGGGCTTGCTTCATCCATATATAGAGCCTTGACTAACTTGCACACATAATCTTGCTTGTTGACTTCAAAGCTTCATTTGGTTCGCCATGTAAGAAAGCTGTGTTTACATTGTATTGTAATACTGCTCAGCCTCGTTGTAGCGCAAAGTATAGTACCGCTTGTACAGTGTCGAATCTGATCACTGGTGCATATGTCTCGAAAAAAATTATTCTATAGACTTGCTCAAATCCATGCACCACTAGCCGTGTGTTAAATCGTTTGACGTATCCCTGCTCGTCTTTCTTAAGGGCATATACCCAATCACGTTCTGTTCTGTGCGCTTCGCCCTGCGATGCACGAGAACTCACATATTATGTCTTTTCAGTGACGCCATCTCTTGTTACATATCGGCTAGCCAGTAATCCGCGTACTGTTCATCAGCAAAAGCCTATTTGTATGCTCGTCCGCAAGAAGATGGTCCTTTGGTCTTATAACTACTGCAAAACTATCAGATGCACCCTGCGCTAGCTTCTTCTTTCTTGCGTTCTCGTATGCACGTGATACACTTGTACGTAGTCCTTGTCCTTCGAATTAGGATTCCCTTTCCTTGTAGGCCGTATATCCGTATCTATATTCTGCCTTGCTGACCCACGTCTGTTTTCGTTCGTGGAGGCTGACTCCCCTGGCCCTCGGTGCACACCTCAACCGGTCTAGGTTGGTTCCAATCTTGTCTTGTTGTCACCGGATTATCTTGTTTGATATCGAGACCTGTCATATCTTTCCGAATCTTGGCAAACAAAGGTTCAGATGGAAGCTGTGTAGCTTCACCACCGTAGGCATTGTCTAGAAGTATCTCCATATACCTTGACTGTATCTATAGTCTTCTTTGAATATTATCTTGCCTTGCCGTTCCGACAACACCCGTTCTAATGTCCATGTACTTGTATCCTTTCGTGCTCGATGAGTATCCCATTAGGATCCATGTCCTTGTTCTGGGTCTTAGCTTCTCGTTTCGTTTACGACGTCCGTCTGAAATGTAAATGAAAACCACACACACCCACGTCGGTAGATGTGATACATCTTGGCGTTCTTAATACAGTAGCTCATATGGCCTGTGATCCCCAATTGTCTTGGACACAGTAACATTCCAGGTATCTCTTACATGTAGTAGACACTCACCCCATAGAGTATAGGGATGTTGTGTAGCTTCTAGAAGAATCCTAATCATCGTGACATTGACGCCATTCCACCTTTCTGCCACACCATTTTCTTGTTGGCTGTATCCGTTTGTTGTCTGCGTCTTGATCCCATGCTGACAGGAATATTCTTGTAGCTCAGAATTAATTAATGATGTCCCTTGGTTAGCGAACAAGTATTGGAACACTCGTCTTTTGTGTTGGAATTATCAGTTTTCACCATGAAAACAAAATTTTGTCCTCCATAGTGTGATCGCCTATCTTACGTTCTTCTTGTCTTGGACGGCTATTGCCACGGCCAGCTCTGCGGCCACTTCGATGGCTTTGGCTGCCTGCCCGGCTTCGATAAAGTGAGCGCCCTCGTTGTCCTTGCGCTTCGTACGCGCTTCCCGTTTATACAATCTTGTGCCCAATGTCCAGACTCGTTGCATACAGGACAATGGCTGCGTCTTGTAGAATCTACAACATTTCTGTTGGTGCTCGTGCTTCTCATGCTTCCTAATGCTTGGTCTGTGGCCCGCCCTGCGCGCCTCGACGTCGATAACGTGAAGTGCGACCCCACGCGCTTCATCCCGTCGTTGAATAGTGTAGTCATTCATCCTTTCTGCATGGAACAATCGTTTTTTTTTCACTTGAACCAGCGTTAACGCTGCGCCAGGATTCAGCGCCTTTATCCGTGGGTACTCGTTACCCAGTTCAGGATAGACACTCGCTGCTCTTGTTTTCAATATTTCTCCAAACTTTTCATACGATATGGGGCCACCGGCTTTCTCCAATTCTACGACAAGCGTCACCTTTTCAGTGATGTAGTCTTCCACGCGTTGATCGCTTCGCAGATTCGTACTTAGTATCTCTTGCAGTACGTCTAGCTTGTTCCGCGGCAGCATCCCATCGGCTTCAGCTAATATCACCATATAGAAGCCATGTGACTGTCCGGACTCGATCGCGTTGTTAAGTCTTAACGTCAGGTTTGCGCTTAGAGAATCCACTAGGAACAGGTGCCTTCCGGTTTCTTATATCCCAACCTCGCTCAGCATTCTTTTTTCGCGCTTCTTTGACCCTTGCTCGGCCTTCTACCACGCCAGAACCCCTTGTGCAGCAAACTTTGCCCTTAGCTTGAGCTTCCAGATTGCACAGTCTTCGGCGTCCGTCAACTCATGAACTCGAATGTCCCGATTAGTATCTTTGATAACCATCTCTTCTGTTTCTTCTTCTTGATATGGGTTGGTCGCTTGATATTCAGCGTATGCGGAGGAAGGGCCCGTTGCTTCACTCAAAAATTCACTTGACCCTTGTTGACGAAATGCGGCAAGTCGAAGAGGGTCTTTACTTTTCTTCGGGTTTTCTCCGGGTCGGGATTTGACCCGTGGTCCCGACCAATCAGCATCCTCGCTTGGGCTCATTATCTGTTGAGTTTTATCATTAGTTGTAGCCATTTCAGTTTACTAGTAACGAAGGAGTGACCTGTCCTTACTATGCACTTCTACAGTTTTTTTTACGTAGGATAGAGGAAGTATAAAACCCGTGAAGGTCGGTGCCTGAATGGCCCCGAGGACTCAAGGTAAGGTGGTGAGTAGGTGCCCTGCACTCTACTTTTTTACTATAGCGCCCTGCTCCACCGGTGAGACTGCCAACTGGTACCTCACCTTACACGCCCTATTTATATTAGTTTAACATGAATATATATACATATACACATTTCTAGATATAAGTTGAAGTTGCAGTTGCCTTCAACTTCGTAGCCTCCCTGCGGTAGACATCCTGCGTCTGCATCTCCTTGACGGCCCCGCTGAAGACGCCCTGCGTTTTGGGTGGCTTCTTTTTGTATGTGTATACTTCCATCAACTTGGTCGTCATCCGGGATCCGGATATTCAACGACGTCAGTGGTCAGCGCAACGTCCTTGGAAAGCATGTGCAGCTTGAGCGAAGAAGAGGAGCGTTATTGCTTGCTGACCGGAGGTATACTAGATAAAGCATGGAAGATGTGAAAGGTTTGAATTTTAATTATGAAAATATTTAGAAGGCGTTTAGCCAAAATCAGTGTTGATCGGATTTACAACGTCCCAAGAAGCCGACTCTGAGTTGGGTTTGAGCTGATACCTGAAGATCGGGTTGGTTGAAGATCGACAAAGAATCGGTTTGGGATCGGCTGAAGATCGGTCTAAAGTGGTACGGATCAGGTTGAAGAAGAGTTGAAGATTGGTCTATGGTGATACCAAGACAACTTTGTGACAAGATGGTCAAGACCGAAGTATGAGGTGGGTCACATAAGTTGGTGTACGGTACATTAGGTATTAGATATTGTATATATAATAACAGGATTAAATTTACCCCTAAGCAAGGAGTCGCTTCGCCACGAGCCGAGGTCATTGGGAGCACAGGGTTAACTAGGCCTCTGTAACTCAACTAAAATTCCCGGTTAAGACGCGCATTGACGCATTTTTTTTACTTTCCCCCGACGGGATTGTTTAAGGTTTTCAACCCTCACCCCTCACGCCCACGTGTTTGGAACACGTTTATTAATTGAGATAACGTTTTGGTTTTACTGTGGAAGATCGTGGGTTTTCGTGGTTTTCTCGGTTATTTCCCGTTTATTGTTTGGTCCAATCGGTTGAAGTATCCCGACCCGGATTTTGCGATACTTGTACATAGTATCATTTCTGATTTGTCCTCCACTGAAGCCCCCTCCCGTTCTCGAAAAGGTGACATCCTCTGACCTGATTGTTTTTCCTCATCAAGAGTGCACCTGAGTGAGTGTAACCACCAAAGATCAATGGGTACGCAAGGAGATTCTATCAAACATGACGAACGGTCAGAAGACCGGGAGGATCGGATAAGCCATCGCAGTGTTGGTTCATCCGATCCTGATGCCGATCAGGATCAATGGAGTACCCCCTCCGATAGTTGGTCGTCCGGGCTAGTGGGAATCCGACTTCCCCCCAAAACTTTGAATATGAATTTGGAAATCGGCTTCACCACCATGGTGCGCGTGCCTGGATTTGAATCAGGGATATCACCGTGATTCCTCTGAAGATGAGAAAGATGTAAAGATCAAAGTGGAGGAAACTTTTTCAGGTGCATTGGAGGAAGGCATATCGCCTCCGATGCTGTCTAAATTTAAAGGAAGCGATGGTCGACCTGGCCTGGTGGAGTTTCAGGTCGAAATTAAAGATGAAACAACTCCCCACAGGGCTCCGACCGGAGCCGATCCGGGTTATAGTAAAATCAACTGTAAAATGGGAAAGGATTGGGGTGCCGATCTCGATCCTATCCATAAAAAGAAATTGGGAACGATAAAAAAGACATGGAGGCGGATCGACATGACCCACCTACAAATTTGTGAAACCTAACCCAAATATGTTCAAAGAAGATGAAGCGAAGACCGAACCAGCAGAAAAAACCACGGTTCAAGATATCAAACGTTTCGTTTACCTTCGCGAGTTTCACAAACTCCTAGTTAACAACCGGGTGATGAAAAACATCAAACCGGAGATCGTTGGGAAGCTGGAAGGTCGAGCAATTAGGACGGTTATCACGGGTAGCCAGCTCGACCTGATCAGAAATCTCCTGGCCCAGATCGATGAAGTTGGTTTCACTACTGGTGCGTTCGACCCGAAAATGTTGTTTGATCTAGATCAAGGAACGATCAGAAGCTATGATACCGCTGTACGATCATCTGTCTTCGTTGTTCGGGGCGAATTCCGTGGCCCAGTCACCGCTCGTTGATCCTTCACACCGATCACAGTTGGTTGAATATCCTATGATATTGAATCGATATATCAATCATCATCTCGGTCCGGAGCGGATTCTACCGATTCTTCGCTCAGAGTGACTCGTATGACATTGGGCTCGAAGGGAATCAGACAAACCGACTCCAATACCGAGTCGCAAAACAGGAAAAAGGAAGCCTGAACCGGGTCGAGTCAGATCAGAAGACAGTTTCGAAGATGTTCAGGAAACGGCACAAAATAACCTGACCCCCAATAATAATTTCACCGGCATACTGGAAGTTCCGGAATTAATGAGAACCATTTTCACGTCTATGATGAACCGGTTTTTGAGAGAAAAACACGGATTACCCCAGTATACCTTGACAAAGGCAACCATGGCAACCAAGACCAAACATGAATCAACCAACGGCTAAACCGGTTCAAAACCCGTTTATGTGGAAATGGAATCAGTCCGATCAGCCGGGATTGTCCGATCAATATGCCAAGCCAGTCATCTGGACCGATTCAATAAATCAAACCACGCAGTGACGTGGATATGGAACACAACTGGGGAATCAGTCAACACTTCGATCCGGACGATTTGGATACGGAGAAGCCCCGTAAGACAATATGGCCTCGGCACAGGCATTTGATAGTGGTTCTGGAATGATCAGTCGATTCCGGACGTCGTCAATCTCTGAGTCGAAGGATTTTACCGGCAAAGACGTGGATGACGATCAGGCGAGAGCCTGGCTAAGCCGGACGAAATCAGCTCGTTTGAGTGACAAGACACCAGACGGTGAAAGGTGTCTGATTTTTGCTGATCTGATGAAAGGTCCGACCAAGAACTGGCTAAAGCAGTAAAGACGAGAGGAACGTTCGAAGTGACATCAACTGTGTGAGGCAATGGAGTAGCAATATTAAAATCTAGGGGTATCTGTCGCGAGACAATACTACCATATGAAGAAATGATCTGATGAAAAACTGATCGAAAATTTGCATCGATTGAATGCTGCTGGTCTGTGAGCCAAAATGCCGATCAAAGATCCACGACATGCGAATATGGCTCGCGAACACGTTAAACAGTTTATCGGTACTTTGGACAACCGTGATCTGGCCGATCAATTAAAACTGCTTCGCTTATGTAACGCCGAAGAACTGGAAATGACCTTAAGAACGTTACAGCAAGCTAAAAGCCGGGAGCCTAAGGTCGAAATAGGATCGGTCGATATCGATAGAAACCACATCCGGACCAGGTCAAGTCACCAGCGGCCCAACCAGCAAGAGGGACCCGGATAAGGATTACGAAAGAATTTGGTAATTCCAGTTCAGGAGCAGAAAGTGGCCGGTCAAGTTTAGGCTCAGATGAAGAACAATATCGCCATATTATCACGGCGGAACCGGGATTCCGTCCGAGATCATCGACTAAGGGCGTTGATGGACGGAAATCTGGCGGAAGCCAGCCTGATCCGGACCGACCTCGCAAGAAATGTGTGCATTGGGGTCGACTAAGCACGGCGATCATGATTGTTGGAAGATAATTACATGCGGGAAATGTGACCCTAAAGATCATCCCTCCGATCATTGTTTTTGTGTGTAAGACTTGTGGGAAGATTCACAACGCCGGTGCCTGCCCGATTGAAGAGTTGTTTTTCAATCAGGTGCGCAAGTGGTACGTGCTGGCCAAACATGCCGACATGTTTCCAGCGGATGTCGAGAAATGTTAAACTAGATCGCTCGCCAGGCTGGAATCTGGGTCGAGACAAGCAGTCTACGTTCACCATTTATGCATACGTCGGTAGCAGGAATAAGTTTGAGGAAAAGGAGATAACCGACAATACATGTTCTTTTTTAAATTGCGCCGATCGATGTCCGATTCACAGTCTCAGAGTGAACGAATATTTGCGATCGAGCGTGATCATGGCGTTGGACCTACTGCCTGGTGAATCTCGAGGATAATGGAAGTATCACTCTCCTGACAAGTGGTTCAAGCAAGCAAAAGCTATGGGAAAATCAATAATAAAAAAGCAACAATTCTATTTGACTCGGGGGCAGAAGTCTCAATTATCGAACTGCCTTTGCTCGTAAGGTGGGATGTCGTATAGACAGTACCCAGAGGCAAGAATGTGTTGGGATTGGTGAAGGTATGTACATGACCGAAGGACGGTCACGTGCCAAAATCACATTGGCTGGTTCCTGGTTTACTATTTCAATGCTTGGATCGTCCGGTAGCCGGTCAGGACGCGATACTGGAAGCATTTCATGGTTCCGACCGGCATACGGCTTGATCTTTCTTATGGAGCCCTGACCTTCCAGACGAAGTGCAGATACAGTTATCCGGCCGACGCCCATTATATGGTGCCCGCATGTAAATAGTCAAAATGGGTCAGTATGAAATTGTTGCTGTAGCCCAATCGGCTGATGTGATGATCCGGTCGACTGATCAACAGCAGGAACTGTGGTTACTAGTGGGAAACGATGGGTTCCGACTTTTGTCAAAGGGATTGGTAGATCACGCTATATCAGGATTACCAACATATCGGATCAGTCATTAATTGTTTATGAAGACGTGATCCTAGGGATGTGAAAGCCTGAAGAGAAAGTACCTCGAACGATAGGGTATGTCTCAGTGGGATCACGAAGATACATTGCATGACAGAATCTGGCATATCAAGCCACCACGGACCTGATCAGTGATGAAGATTTGGTAGACAAAAATACATCACTTTTAGTTGAAAAGCCGGAGTATACAACCCCGGCCAAGTTACTGATCAGAGGATCGTCAGTGAAGACGATGGGTGAAAGTGGTGTCGAAAAAGGTCCACAGATTTTAAACGTTACCAGAACCGGATCACCGATTACCACGGACCGAAAGATGAAAATAATGATGATTCGACTAAAGACAACTCTGACACTAACAAAATATGTGAGAACCGTAATTTGAGAGAGAAAATGGAACATGAACCTGTCGTAGTTGCTGAAGGTAAAGTGGAACCCGAAGCAGATCACCAGTCGGGTGATTCGCTAGGGACGATCCAGGCTGATACCGAACCGGAGGGGATAGATCCGGTGGATGAACAAGTATGTATACATGAAGGTGGTGATCAATACATTGAAGATATCGAAAAAAAGATGGCAGTTTTGCCAGAAGTATCACCCAACATACCTGAGGTTACCCTGGAGGATCTACAAGTCGGTGATCCCGTAGTAAACACTCCCGAACAGATTGATCAACAAAAAAAAATAGGAAAAGGCGACATTTATTGATCGGGAAGGGTAATGCCTTACCTCCAGCTGCCTATGAAGCTTTTGTGATATTGATGTGGGGAATGCTAGACCGATCGCTCAACGTTGTCGTAAGGTCACACCACAATATCTGGAAAAGCTATCCGACCTGATCAAAGGCCTGTTGGGTACAAAAATCATCCGATCTTCAACATCGCCAAGAGCATCACCGATCGTGATCGTGATAAAAAAGGGGTAAATATTCGATTCTGTATCGACTATAGGATGGTGAACCGCCTCACGAAGTTGATGATTTATCCGATGCCCTTGATAAATGATTTACTTGAGGATTTAGATAAAATATTATGGTTTTGTTCACTAGATATGGCTTGTGGTTTCTGGGTGGTTTCGATGACCGATCGTGCTCAGGAGATATCAGCTTTTGTTACACTTTACAAATGGAACCGGAAGCCGTTCGGATTGAAGAACGCTCTGCCGATCTATCAGAAGCAGATTGACAATGTTCTCTACGGATACTTCTAGATCAGTGTTGACCGAAAGATCACCGAACCTTACGATGTGTTCACGGAAGGTGAACAAGACCAGGCCCAGAAACCATCCGGCTTGGGGAGGCAACCATGTACAGACGATATATTGGTTACGGCAACGTGATGGGATATTTTGATAAGGTTGAAAAACTCCTTACCACATGCGAACCGCTGGAATTTTTTGATCGGTGTGGTCAAGAGCTTCTAGGGTCAGCACAAGGTCGCTTATCTCGGTCATAAAATGTGTCGATTCGGGGTTTGGAGGCGAATCCGAAGGATTTGGGTTCACTTAGTAACCTTCCTTTCCCCCCGATCACTAAAAGCCATGCAATCATTTCTCGGATCGTTGAACTATTATAGCCGGTTTATCGAAGACTTTTCGATATACGCTGCTATATTATACTAATTGAAAGACGTGGACTATCTCAGGCTACGAGAACGTGATAAATTGGAAAAAGCACCGAAAACAACCAGTCACGAAGCTGAAATGAACGAATCGGATTTCAAAACCGGTTCTCTAATCGACCGAACCATGTTCGGATCGGAAGGTCATATGGATCCAGCTATGGTAGCATTCAGTATGCTGAAGGCAAGATGGTTCGACCCCGATACTGAAGAATTTCGATCCGGAGAAGATTCCTGTGGTGATTTTATATGCAAGCAAGTGGGCAATATCGGCCGCACTGGTCCAAGATCACGATGGGGTGTATTGTCCGGTAACGTTTACAACCCGCAAGTTGAAACTGAACGAGGTTTACAATGGCATGGTGGATACAGAAGTGTTGACATTGCTCCGCATACTGGATGTCTGTTATCCTATTGTGGTGACCAGACAGATTAAAGTACTTTCTAGACGGTCCACCCTAGCTTGGTTATTGTCTTCGACCGGAATTGATGGAAGACTGGGTGATGGTCATCGCTATTATCGAAGTGGACGATGTAAATCATCAAATGTATCAAGGGTGAAAAAGAAACTCTCGGTTCCTTAGCAGCCAGTATCACTCCCCGGTCAGAAGTCGACGAAGCCCTGATTGAAGTTGCTCCTCGGAAGGAACCACGATAATCGTTCATCATACCTCCATCGGTCGTGGGTTCAGATGAGGACCTGATCGTCATAAGTTTCGACGGATCAGCGAGCGTAAAGAAAGGTGTTGGGGCGTATAGTGCTTTGTTGTTCAAACTACACGCCGGATATTGCACGTATGATTACCCTCCATTTCTTTTGTTTTTGAAGGAGATCCAAACTTAACAACAAATCACCGTACTCAGGTTTGTTGACTGCAATTTGTTGTTCAAACTACACGCCGGATATTGCAGTCAACAAACCTGAGTACGGTGATTTGTCGTTAAGTTTGGATCTCCTTCAAAAACAAAAGAAATGGAGGGTAATCATACGTGGATACTCAAATCTGGTGATTCGGCAAATCACCGGGGAGATCGACTGTAAGGTGCCGCGTTTGAAGTTGCTGAATGATCGCGTTATGAAATTCCTACGAGGATGGCCGAATCATGACCTCTTACACGTGAAACGTGACTGGAACAGGAGTGCCAATCATCTGGCCACAATAGCCATGCGTGATCATGCCGGATCAAAGATCACGGACAATGTAATGTTGGATGAACTGATCGAAATAGACCCGTTATTCGCTCGGAGGATAAAGAAAAGATGAGACAAGTATCGATCATGACTAGATCGCGAGCCAGATCGGCCGCAGACCGGTTTCTCAAAAAAAGTTGACGGAAGAAATAGTACAGAAGCTGCAGATCGAAAGGATCCCCAAAGCTCAAGATGAAGAAAAGTGGATTGTGGATTTAAAAGCCTTCTGAAGTGGTGATCTGGAAAAGTTGAGCCAAAACGAAGCGAGAATTTGTTAAGATTGCTTTCGACAATGAGGTAGATGAAAACAACTTGCTCTTGTATTATTCTCCTGCTGATCAAGTTGACGCGAATCTCGTTCGATCGGCGAAATTGGTGATTCCGGAGACTTTGCAACCCGATATTTTTTACCACTATCATGTCAGTTCGAGGGTGGTCTTCAAGGTGTCGGCCGAACGTACCACAGAATCCGTAAAGATTTGCACTGGAGAGGTCTGTATTGGACAAAGGTTTGTTGGCACGTGTATGGATTGCGAGACCGGGAAGGGTATGCCGATTATTCAAGGTAGATCACCCGGAAATACCCAGGCGACCTACACATTTCAAGTAATAGCGATAGATCATATCCCTTCCCGGCCGAAATCATTCAAGGACAATACAGAACTGCTGATCTGGACCGATTTATTTACCGGACAGGTGATCGCCAAAGTTGGGTATACTCGAACAGCCCAACATGTCGCCTGCAGCTATGAAGAATGTGTTTTCATGCGATTTGGTGCCAGTGTAATGATCAGGAATGATCACGAACCGGGTTTTATGGCTGAAGTTTTCGGATCATCTAATCAGATGTTCGATTAGAAACAAAGTGCGACCATGGCCCACCGCCCACAAGCGAACGGCAAAGCTGAACGGATGGTACAGACGCTAACCAGAGCTATAAAGATGTATGTCGCCGAATCCGCCCAATAAAATTGGGATGAACATGCTGAAAGACTGATTTTTGCATTAAATTTTTCCCTCTATCAGGTCAGGGGAGACACCCCCTTTTATTTGGCTTATGGTTGGGACCCACGATCGACTATTAAATCGGCGATCCCCGTTGGATGTACCAGAAATCAGGACCGCGAGGCCGGTCGGTAGCGTATGGGACTACAGCGCCACTATCAACACGCGCGTAGAAAGTCAATGAACGACTCCGGAAAAAAATCAATAAAGAGCCGACCGTAATGCCGATCAACATAATATTGAACCGGGATCAAGGGTCTGGCTTTACCTGAATCGAAAAGGAGAAGGATATGCAAAAAAAAAGTAACTAGCGCATATGTGGCACGGACCTTTCTGAGCTGATCGGTAAGCATGCCGCCTGGGTGATCACCGCAGGAACCGATTATGGAGTTTTTCCGATCGTTCATTTGTCAAACCTGAAGCCGATCAGAGAGTTTCCTGATGGTCCATAAATCAGGTATCAGTTCAGGATCAGCCAAGGTTCAATTTCGAGGAGGCTCTTTTACCTGAAGACAGTTAGGAGAGAGTGCTGGATCAGGATGAATTCGAAGTTGAGAAGATTCTAGATACTCGATCGGGCAAAAGGACCCAATTCTGTCGAACCCATCGTGGTTTTTTGGTCCAGTGAAAAGGTTATGACGATCCGACTTGGGTGAATGAACAAGATCTCAACTGTGGAGATTGGTGCGAGAGTTTAAATGTGATCGGGTGGGACGGAACCGATTTGGAGTTATGCAACCTCATGAAGAAGGCGACCAGGAATCCCAATAGTCTGGATCGGCGTATTTCTACGGATCAGCTAACGAAACCGATCCGACTAAGTCGCAATTAGTTGAAATTAGCTGGTTCGAAGCCGATGAACATACACATATTCCATGACAATTATGTGTTCAGGCCTGTAAAACGAAAATGGGTAGAATGAAAATAAGATCGGGAACCTGGAGAAATGGTCACAAATATGAAATACAAGAAAGACAAGAAAAAGTTATCGCGATATATGAATGAATTAAAAGAGAAATGACATGAAACTGATCATCGCGATAATAATGGGCCAAATTTCGTAGGCAGACGAGAATTCTGAAGACCCGGATGATTCAAAGGATCCTGGCGATACTGATTTTGTCAAGGATCCTGGTGGTCAATTATGGTCAAAGCGTCCTGCAGTGAGCCGATCGGTGTAGGATGTCCATACCCGGGGTACCAATCTTCGGCATCCGGCGAAGTCCCTTTTGCCTCTGCCCGCTGAACGGGCAGATGCAACAATGGAGGGAGCAGGACAACGTCCGTATTACATTCGTGGATCTGTACACCATCCACCACGAAATCACAAATCGCTGCCCAAGCGACCCCAGCTTTGCTACGACGACGTTTGCGGCCATGGAAATACTGTTCAAACCAATCATCATTGCGCATCCTTGTGGAGATAGGAAGCCGATGGGTGGATTCTATATCGCTCCTCCATGTTCCTCGCAGAATCGGTCCAGACGTGACTGGAGTGCGTGAAACCATGGGCGCTCGGGGAAACCTAGGCCAAATATGGGAGTCGAAAGAACGTCCCAAGGATTCGAGTCAAGCATAACCCGAACAGCATTCGCCGTGAATTCAATTGATCCAGCGGAGGCGCCGGTGACTTGGGAGGTAAAATCCACTTGTCTGGGCGAGAGAAACATCGAGGAACAATTTTCTTCTTGACTTGCAGAACCATCGGAGTTAAATCTCATACTTGACGGGCTCACTATGGCTCACGGGACTAAAGTTGAGCCGCCGTCGGTTTGGTTGTCGAGATGACATTCAGATCCATGAACGTTTTTCTCGGATTGTAACTGTAATCGTCTTGTCCCCCGGCTGAACGTGAAGCCGGGATGAATACACCAGTAAAGTTGGCAGGCCGACAGGCCGATGTTGCACCAGCTGACGGGGGACCACTCGAAGTAGCAGGAGCCGGTCGCTTCTTCTTCAGTTCATCCATTTCGTCGTCGTCCGAAGACGTTAGGTCAATTGCTTGACTTAAGGAAGCTGGTTTCGCTGGACTCGTTGCCGAAACCCACCGATCGGTACTTCGCGACTTGGCCATAGCGGTCCAGGTCCGTTGAATCATCATCGGAATCAGGAATGGAGAGGCGAGGACGCTTGGCAGGAACCAGTTTCGCTTTGGAACTACTCTTCCGTTTGTGGGTTACTGAACCCGGCGGCGCTGGACTTGGTTTCGGAATCAGGGAAGAACCAGGCAGTGCAGGTCTCCACCTGAGTTGCCTGGTTCTTCCGATTCATCGACCGGCGGAAGCCTGGCTTCCATATCAGCCGACGAAAGAGAAGCAGGAGAGAATCTTGGTGAAGACTGGCCCGATTCAGGAGATTTATTAAGCAACCTATTGGCCTTGGGACCAAGAGCATCAACCAACTGTGAAAATTCACATAGGGCGCGCTGGAATGATTCCGAATCTGCTTTCGGGCCTGTCCACTTGTCGATCGTCTTGTGAGCGACCTTCTGCAGTTTCGAGAGACGACGGGTCCAAGTACACTCGTTCAACTGTAATGATTCAAATTTAACTCGGGTGTGAGCTAATTCCTGCGACGATCGTCAGCCGCTTTCTTATTCTCACTCAACTGTTTCTGAATACTGGAACGCTCAATACGAGAATTGGAGAGTTGTCTCATCAAGAATTCGACCTGCTACTCTAAAAAACAAGTTTCTTCTTCCAAATGACCCACTTCCTAGATCGCAATAACTCTCTCTTGACTCAGCTGGTCGTGATTGTGATGGTGGTCCTCGAGCTGTTGCAGGTGGTCCGCCATCTCGATCATTGATTTCTTTAAGTTCTCGATTTGGTCATCTGGAGAAAGTGAAGGAAGTTACTCATATGTATCGAATAAGCTAAAACGAACGAGAATATACCTTGATCGCGGACGGTGACAGATAAGGCGCAAACCATGGATTGCATCAAAGCGACTGTGTCGGACGGTTTAGCCCAAGTACGCAGAGTGGCAAGGTCAGCAGCTAAACGATCACGCTCGGCCGTTAGATGCCGGACACGGTCTTCCAATCTCGATTGATCAGAAGTTTGATCAGCGTGAAGAGCGCTGAGCCAGTCGCGATCACGCCAATCGCTAACCAGGTCCGCCGTTTTACATTCTAGGCGATCTATTGCAACTTGCTGATTGAATAATCCGGCACGAAGCGTTCGGTTGGTTTCGAATAAGGAACCCAGCTCAGGAATCGCGTCCTTAAGACCCAGTTGCAGTCGGCTGGTGTCCGCCGAGCCTAAGGAGAGTGAACCAGTCCCTTCCAGCAAGATTGCCAGTTGCTCCAAGTAACGAAAGGAACGACTCGGAAGAGACTGGGTAGCAAAACCCAGGGGTGGGCGCAAGGAAGTTAAGGTCGTCGTTGGTGGTTGAGAGCTGGTTATGACCGTAATGGTCGGGGAAGTGGAAATGATCGGGGAAGCCGAAGCGACCGAGGGAGACAGATCGGATGATCTAAGGCTGGATCTTGGGGGCGAAGCTTCATCCGGGGGGGCAGACGAAGAGGCCTAGGAAGAACCACGGGGCGGAACCGGATCAGACATGAACACCAAGTGGAAAGTATGGTTATGGAGTGAGTCGAACCGCAGTCGTTTCGCGGCTGCAGTTAGCCTCAGGGGCGGCTGTGGTGAAGTGATCCAAGAATAAGTGGTCCACATATGGCTGCTGATTGGTGGTTGTCGAAACACCCATCAAGACAGAACCGTTGATGGGTGGGACAGGCAGGTTTAACTTAGGACGACGTAAGTAATAACGGGCTATCGTGAAATGTGGAGAAAAACATGGTGTTGCCATTGTCGAACCTTATCCCAGAGAACAATGGATCGACCAAGTATCACGACCAGACGCGAATATCCAGATTCCGAACCGGGCTTGTTTTAAGGGCAGACCGGTTAGGATACGTGTAATGGAGCAGGTTTATGGATAGTTTGGTATAGTGGATGTGACGGAACATGATTATTGGAGCCGATTATCGCTGATCCAGGCGGTTACGTGGTATTGAGATCTCGGTTGACCGACTAAATGAGTTCGACCCGCCTTAGGGCACAAAGACCAAGTGTATGAAGGAATCCAATGTGTAAAATGGTGAGCAGCATGGGATATATCGGCCGATGCAAGTTGTGAAGATCAACAAGCCGGCTAAGAATCAGCACTAAAGGATCGGATCGAGTCCGACTTTAAGAGGAATACCGATTCCAAACTGACCTTGCGAGTTTAGCGCATGTTAAAGGTTGAAGACAGATTTGGGCAAGTTAAGTAGGCCGATGTCGAGTCGATGTCGAGGTGGTTCGAGGTGAACTTGAGGTGATACGGAGCTGGTTCGACCTGGTTTTCGAGCCAATCCTGAACCGGTCGGGATCGGCCCCGAAGCAGCTTCCAGGTGCTAAGAAAGAAAGGGTTCAGCCAGAATCAGTGTTGATCGGATTTACAACGTCCCAAGAAGCCGACTCTGAGTTGGGTTTGAGCTGATACCTGAAGATCGGGTTGGTTGAAGATCGACAAAGAATCGGTTTGGGATCGGCTGAAGATCGGTCTAAAGTGGTACGGATCAGGTTGAAGAAGAGTTGAAGATTGGTCTATGGTGATACCAAGACAACTTTGTGACAAGATGGTCAAGACCGAAGTATGAGGTGGGTCACATAAGTTGGTGTACGGTACATTAGGTATTAGATATTGTATATATAATAACAGGATTAAATTTACCCCTAAACAAGGAGTCGCTCCGCCACGAGCCGAGGTCATTGGGAGCACAGGGTTAACTAGGCCTCTGTAACTCAACTAAAATTCCCGGTTAAGACGCGCATTGACGCATTTTTTTTACTTTCCCCCGACGGGATTGTTTAAGGTTTTCAACCCTCACCCTCACGCCCACGTGTTTGGAACACGTTTAATTGATGGAAAGGATTTGTGGGGATAACGTTTTGATTTTACTGTGGAAGATTGTGATTATATCGTGGTTTTTCGTGGTTTCTTGGTTATTTCCCGATTATTGATTGGTCCTGTCGGTTGAAGTATCCCGACTCGGCCTTTTGCACATAGTATCACCCCTGATTTGTCCTCCGGTGAAGTGTCCACCCAAGAACACCCCCCTCCCTCCCGTCTCAAAAAGGTCACCTCCTCCGACCTGATTCGTAACGTTTTTCCTCATCTAGAGTCCACCTGAGTGACTGTAACCAACGAAAGATCAACGGGTACACACGGTGAGATGAAGCTTAACGTGGATTATATCATACACGACGACCGATCAGAATGCCGGGAGGATCAGATCAATTATCATAGTGATGATTCATCCGATCCTGACGCCGATCAGGATCAACGAAGTACCCCTCCGATAGTTGGTCGTCCGGGCTAGTATGAACCCGACTTCCCCCCAAACATTTGGTACCCACCGTGCGAACGAAGGTACCACCACGAGTGAAACCAACCCCCGTGTTGAAGATGAAGAACACACGATAGAGAGTAGTCGTTAAAAAAGACGATTACATGGCTGGCAGTGGCCACCATAACGGAGATGCCTTGCGCACGCCTGCGTCTTGGGTGTCTTTCCTTTCTATATGTTTGTAGCCGTCCTGCGTCGCACCTCCCTGACGGCCCTGTCGTAGACGCCCTGCGTCGTGGGTATCCTTCCTATTAGGTTTGTAACCTTCCAGCAGCTTTGTTGCTATCCGGTATCCGGATACCTAACAGACGACGATTCGGATAGAGAAAGTTGTCATCTTCGTGTTCAGAAGATGACGACAATAAGCCAAGGAGCCGTGCTTGTTGGCGTAGAAATAAAAGCCAAAGAGTATTCCACTGTCAGCAGAAAAATCAGTTCGTAATCACTAAAAAAAAGCCGGTAAACATGTACACTCAGTTAAAGTTTATAAAGTTGCCTTGTGGATCAGGCGACTACTTCGAGGTACATATAATTTAATCTTTATTGTAACAGCCTAGCAGTTACAGGCTTACACTTTACAAATTGCATGTCAGGAAGCGTGTAATTGGATAGAAACAAATGTAACTTTTCCTCAATAGTTTAAGTAAGATTAAACTTAGGTACGGAATATTTAATTGATTAAATAGTCTCTTAGTTATATTTGTAAATATATAACCAAGACACATGGCTGCTAGACGGTAAGTTTAATAGTGAATATATTCTTAGTGGGTTAGAGTTAATAACTAAAATTAAATCTAAACTAATCATACAACGTGTAATATAAAGCTGATCTAATAATACTAATACTCTTATTAGATCCACTCATGGATTCGGTATTTACATCCGAATCGGGTTTTCTTGTAGATTATAATAATTTATAATCAAATATTCACATTTCAGACAGTAAGTCTGAAATTGAACTGTGTTATTTCAACTTAAATATCACTTATGTAATGGTACCGCATTACATCACCCCCCACTTAAAGTGGTTGGCCAAATATAAATTTTAATATTGGCCAATCGATGGGTGGCACTTTTTGGTTAAAAAATTAAACGTTTACAAACCAAACATTACGACCAAGAACCAAGAAATCATCATGGTCGAGACACGCGGCGGCGCTCTTAAGAGCGCTGCTGATATCACGAACGAAGCCTCGTCCTCATCTTCGCATGCTGACGTTTCAACTCAAGCAGTGACTCCACTAACGCAGCGTCAGAACGAGGGAAGACCAAGAGGTTCGTCGTCTCTAGTCACAGGTGCTGCCGAAGCAGCATCTAAACTGGGCAGTGAAGATGTTACTGGGGCAACATCTCGCACGATGACACCTGCCGAATGGCGGATGGCGAAGAAGCCATCTTCGATGTTCGGAGACAGCTCCGACTCCGAGGAGGACGAAGAGGAAGTCGCTGTCCTCCGCAAGCCATCTGGCGAGTGTAAACTTGCTGGGATCCCATCGCTTAGAAGCGATGCTGGAGCGGAGTCGATCGCTGTCGATTATGACCGCAACGACGCTTACCACAGGTGGTTGAGAGAACGGAGAGCACTTCTTGGTCCAAGTCGTTCGCCGGGTCATAGAGATTTTGATCCGACGCTAGATGTTAGAGCAGGCGGCGCTCCGCCTTTCCAGAAACATCGGGCAGAAGTGGTTTACGCCGCTTCTGGGTCGTCTTATCGTACGGAACCGCAGTTTCCGTACAGAGTGGGTATTTCGACCCAACATGGGGCACAAGGTCTGACAGTGGCGGTCGCCACAAACGCGACTGCCAGTATACGTTTTTTGTCATCCACGTATTGGATGACTGTGAAAAGACATCCGTGAACGTTACTTCAATAGAACCCTAGACGTTTGTACATTACCGACCTTTTCTTCCAGGTTCGCTATCACGCGAACCGGAAAGGGTCGCGGAAGAACAGGGACGATAAAGAACGCCCTGACCCAGAGCTGGAATGCATTTGTTGAGAACTATAACAAAGGTCCCGATGTTTTCGTGAAGCGATGCGCGAGCGCTTTCTAAAGCACTAGCGTACAGGTAAAATGGATTACATCCATTACACCTGCATCAACCAAAGCGTAAACTGTGATGTCCCCTTTCATCTCAATTGTCCTTGTTTTTTAACAGGCGCTCCTTGTCTAACCGAGGAGGAATTGCGGGGGTACGGTTGTTCTCAGTACCCTCCGAGATTAAGGGCTTCATTGATGCTCTTAATGCATCAGCACCTAGTCTTGATGCTTTCTCGAATTTCAAGTTTGAGGAGGAAATATATTCTTCTCAAACTTCTTCAGGAGGTCAGAGACATCAGCCCTCAGAACCACGATCGGCTACCAAGAGTCAAACTCTTGGGAATATCCCAACCAGCGTACCAAGTACTCGGTACGCTGTCCCTTCTTATAGGGAACCGAGCGCTTCGCAACCAAGCGCTCGAGAATATAACGCTTATTCCCTAAATTATCAATCAGGGAGGCGGCGGTTGATAGTTCCCTCGTCGTCGTTGTTGCAGAGCATTGTTCACAGCTCCGCAGGGCCAATCTTTTTTGAGTGCCCATATGTCTCACTCTGTCAGTACATATCGTTCTCTTCGCGAAGAGTTTCGCGATATTCTGGGCGCTCACGTTGTCCTTCAGCAGAAGATTGATTTTCTGCTGGTCGATCTTGAACGACACAACGCGAAGCTCAACTGGAACAAGGCGGAGATTGACATTCTCCAGGCTGCCCACAATCGGTTGAAAACGAATTATAAATCTCTTTTGGGATACTTGAAGAAGCACGACATTCGCCGTGGGTATGCGTTTCATCATAAGACGGAGACGAAAGATAAGGCTTAAGCCTCCCAACGTAGAACGTTGGCAGTAGATGCGTTGCCGCGGAAATGTCTAACGTATAGGCATTCCCCCTCACCTCTTGGAACTTGAATGGAGGGAGCAACTTCCGAGTAGGGAAGTTGCTAATTGCATGTGTAGGCAAATTAAGTGCTGACAATAATGCTAATTCGCCTTTTCAAAGGAATTCGTGTTTTCCTTCCGTTTTTGCTTGTATTTTGCTTTTGGTTGTCAAAAGCGGTGGAAAGGGCATCCTTCACGTAGCGTAGTGGGGTTTGACGCTTTAATACTGAATCATCTACTGCTCTTTTAGCAGCAGGGTTACGGTCTTCGTCGTCTGCAGTCATTACTGAAGACATATATGTATGGTATGCAGCTTTACTGTCAACTGAAGCTGGCTACTGTGGTTGCAGTAGAATACTTGTTGAGTTCCTCACAAGTTGCGGTTGCAATTTTCGCATCGACTCGCTCAAAATTGGAGCGGGTCCGTCCCCCACTTAGATTTGGCGTACCGCCAAGTAAAGCTGGGATACGTGGATGCCTCAAGGTATTCATATAAAACGGTGTATTCTTTGTCGAAACATGCACCGAGTTGTTTATGGCAAACTCAGTGAGTGGCACGAAGTCACTCCACTGTTCGAAGGTATGTGCGTATGAACACAGCATGTCTCCGAGAACGCGGTTAACGCGTTCTGTTTGCCCATCCGTTTCCGGATGATCCGCGGTTGACATCTTTAACTGCGTACCTAGTAACAAGAACGTTTCTTGCCAGAAACGTCTTGCGAATCTTGGATCTTAATCCGAGACTTTGTTTTCCGGCATTCCGTGCAAACGGCATACCGTGTCAACGAATATCCGCGCTGTCTGCGCGGCAGTGACATACGCTAACACAGCAGCAAGATGAACCATTTTGCTGAATCGGTCTAAAAGACCACGATTCCAGTCTTTTGACTATTGTCGGGCGGAAGATCAAAGATAAAGTGGACTTCAAACAATGGCTCGTCTGCTTCCAAGAGAGATACCGGGTCGGTGCATCATGATACTCAAACAGAATCTGACGTTTGAGATCATCGTTGGTAGGAACGACGATGCGGATAACATCTTGTTGATCTGTGCTGTAAAGCAGGAGACCATCCTGCAATCGGTATCGATGCACGCAAGCGTGAATAAACTATAGCCAAGACAAGTGCTTTAGTCAAGCTTTGTTGTGCTGCATCAAAAGCATCTTGGTACTGAGTCTCCAGTGCCATTCGACATCTTGCTTAAGTAATTGAGAAAGAGGTCAAATAAGACCAGTATAATTGCACGATTACTTGTGCAAATATGTTGTCAACAAAAACCAGGTCGAACCAGCCCCAGATCACCTCGAGCCGCCTCAGAATTGACTAGAAATCGACAACCTTGACTTGCTCAACCATGTCTTCACCTTCATTGTGCGCTAAACCCGCAAGGTTCAACTGAATCAGTATTTCTTCAAATCGGACTTGATCCGATCCTTTAGTCCTGACTCTGAGTAGGTTTGTTAATCCCCGCAACTTATTCCAGCTGATATGCCCCATACAGCTCACTATTTCACTCATAGGGTTCCATCATACGCTTCGTCTTCATATTCTAAGGCTGGTCCAAATCATTCAGTCGGTTAACCGAGATCTCAATATCACGTCACTTGAACCACTTGG